>OZ012735.1:562721950-562752225 GCA_963859935.3 Lathyrus sativus | reverse complement strand
CGGTGGTTGCACTCTAGCAGCAAATTCTCTCCATCTCTGAACATACTTTCTGAAAGGTTCATTGTTCCCTTGAGACAATTCTTGCAGCTGCATGCGACTAGGAGCTTCATCCAGATTGTAGTCGTACTGTGTCAGAAAAGCATCGGCTAAATCCACCCATTATCGGATCTGATTACTCTCTAACTGCATATACCAACTCAGAGGTGCCCCAGTCAGACTATCTTGAAAGCAGTGAATCATCAACTTGTCGTCGTGCACAAATGAAGTCATTCTTCGGCAGAACATCACCAAATGTTGCTTCGGACAGCTATCTCCTCTGTACTTTTCAAACCTCGGCGCTCTGAACTTCAGAGGTAACACTAGGCCAGGAACCAGACACATGTCTGCAGCACTAGGGTTAACAGCGTCTTTACCTTTCAAGGCTTTGAATCTTTCGTCCAATGCACGAAACCTTCTAGCATACACGGGAGCTAATGGGTCTTCGGTCTTGGTTATCGGGACCTCTCTTCTGGGATGTGGCATAGGGAAAACAACACCCTGATAGTCGGAGATATCAATAGAAGGAGAACGTTCACTTCGGACAACAAACTGCTCATGTAGACCTCGGCTTCAACAGAAGGCTGTACAAGCTGGGCTGCAGTAAGGTTGTTCACTTGCGGAAAGTCTTCGTCATGCATAGATCCATACAAAGGATTGGACGTCACAGTGAAACCTGACAAGGTATCAACAAACTAGAAGCTGCTCTCTGACATAGCTACCAACAAATTTCAACTGACTGATTCTGCTCAAATCTGCTTCAGCCTCTTGGTCGTCTTCAACACTCACCTTCAGAATCAAAACAACAGCCGGATAAGGGCTCTGACTAGCTGGAGCATGGCATGCAATATGATGCAGGAATGCTCATGCAAATGCAATGTAAGATGCAGCAAACACGGGATCACAGCCCCCACAAAGCTCTGATTGCTGTCGTGCTGCTGACGGATAAGTCTGCTCTGACGAGAGAATAACCAAGATATCGGGTAGGCTGAAAGTCAAGTTTCTTGCAAAAACCCTCCCACTCACGGGTATGGACCTAAACTGACACAAGTTCGGTATCCTATGCGTTCATCAGCGTCACAGACATTCAAGAGGGGTGATACGATACCCAGAAGGTGTGGCATCACCAGCTCATGAACCGGCCTCACTCGGCTGAATCACAAATGATCGGTCCCCAGAGTCGACAATCTTCCAAACCAACAACCGTCTCAACCCAAAGGGTGAAAGAGAAGCCAACCGGGAGAACCTCGTCTGAGCATGGATTTCATGAGACACTAGCGCCTGCCAAGCAAGTGCGCGCCTACTAATTTCCACAACTAATTCTAAGTACACTCAAGCCTGGGTCTGGCTTCTCACTCATCAGAACCCCCATCCCACAACAGCACAATAGCAACAGATAATAATATAGTGCGGGAAATGTAAATACATCAGTAATATATAACATAAAAGTGCGGGAAATGTAAATACATCAGTAAAATACAACACAAAATAAACACCCACAGACACGCAAACAAGCGCTAGGATTGACTCTCACAGGGGACGTTGGATCCCCAAACTGACTCGCATATGGGACGTTGGATCCCAGGAAACTATCAAGTCCCCAGCAGAGTTGCCAGCTGTCGCTTCCGCGAAAATAAGGTGCCGGCAAAACAGAAGAGTCGCCACCTTTCGTTATTTATCCCTCGGAGCGGGAAAGGAAACGATCGGAAAAACCTGACGAAAAAGGGTAAGACAAGGTCATCGCAACCGTTGTCTGGGTTCGGGAGTCGGCTACGCAAGGGGAAGGTATTAGCACCCCTCACGTCCGTCGTACTCGACGGGATCCACGCTTGTTGGTTTGTCTACGGGTGAAAAACAATCTATCTACGGCTGCTAAATGTAAACGGAGAGAAACTGACTCGATAGAGCGTCGCACTCTATGCCTACGTATTCTCAAGAGAGAAAGTCAGAGTCATCGTAGTTCGGGAAACTACAGGGAATTGCTCGGCAAGACATCGCGTCTTGTGCCTACGTATCCTCGTTAGAGGAATCAGAGCATGACATAGTTAAGGCTAACTACGGCTAGACAGGGGTGTTCTCGGTCACACGGGGTGAGAGATTAAGTTGACGATACTAGCGTACGCATTCTAGCAGTTAGGTGGACGCTGCTCGACCATTGGAGACTTAGGCGTACCTGTTTGCGATAGAACGGACGTAGTATGTCGGGTTCCGTGGTATGGGAACCTACGGGAACTAGAACTACGGTCTGGTCTCAAATGTGCTCGGGCAAGAGGAAAGGATATCATCAGTCGTCAGCGGGAAAGTCTCGATCGCACGGCAGCGAGAGAACAAAAAGGTTAGTTGTTAGTGTGCTCGCTAGGACATCGCATCCTATGCCTACATATTCTCTTCAGAGAAAGTCAGAGCAGCTGTAGTTCAGCCTACAACTAAGGGGAAAGGTGGCTCGCCAATATGTCAGTATTGTGCCTACGTATTCTCATTAGAGAAATCAGAGCGGGACGTAGTTCAGAAAAACGAGTCTCGATTGCACGGGGGCAAGAGAAGGGGATACAGACCTACGTCTAAACGGGAAGGAACTCGGGAACACACGCAAGAACCTAAGACGTAGGAGTGAATGCGTCGCATGTCACCCAAAGGGTACCATACTAGACATCCTAGACGATTGAGAAGAACTCCTCAACTGTCATTTCCTACGTATCTAACGATCTCACAACACTCGACGGTTGCCTGAAGACTTGAAGAAGACTATGATGATGATGAACGAAGCAGCTCCTGGGCTCCTGACGTGCGTGCAAGCTCCATTCCAATCTTCTCCTCTCTGGATCGTTGACAATGACGCTTGACTCAAAACAATGTAACGCTTAGACCGTCATGGTTCGACTTATACGAGAAATCGAGCTCTAAGAGGTAGCGTATTGATATCCGTGTCAAAGACAAGATGGAGAAATGATATCGAAAATCATTCTCCAATTGAATCGTGTCACACGGCCAGCCAAAAATAAAATCGGAGATAAAATCGGATAGAAACGAAAATAGGAGAGAAAATAGGAGACAAATCCACTAACAAATGGAAATAAAATGCTACGGCAATTAAATTCTACTAGAAAACGTTCTATAAATGCATAAAAATGTCTAACTCCTAAATTCTTTACAAAGGAATAAATGCTAAATTCCTATTCTATAAAAGAGAACTCTAAGAGAAATATGGTCTAAAATTCACTAAATAATATAATACGCTAATCACAACCTATTCTAGGAATTATTCTACTTAAATTCTATTAAGAGAAAATATACTAACAATTATAGTCTAAACATATTAAACTAAAACAATTCTCTAAAGAAAATTAAGTCCTAATTATAATCCTAACATGCTAATCAAATGCTAATTATATTCTAGAATTATTAAGCTATTTATAAAAACAATTAAATGCCATACAAGAAAATTAACACAAAAAAATAATACAGGGTGGGGGTGCATTGATTTAAAGGGGGTGCTTCAGCAAAAAATACAGGAAACTGGGCCCGGAGCCCAGCAAAAACGTACAGCAACGGGGAGGGGGGAAGAAAAACAAATTGGGGGTGTGATATGGTAAGGGAAACGCACAGGGCCCATCCCATTAGCCAAGCACATACCAAAAACGGGGGGTTTATGCGGGAAACAGAGGGTGTACGTACAAAAACCAACAACAGGCCTAAGGCCCAATCCAGTGCCACGTGACCCAATGATTCAGCTAACCCTAATTCTCAATTCCTCTTCACTGTTCACTCTTCTACGCCGGTCTTCCTTCCCAGCCTCTCTCTCTCTCGTTTCCTCTCTATTCAAACACCTTTCATCTCTCTATTTCCATCATCCTCAACCTTCACCTGTTTCAACCTGCAACGAGAACGAAAGAAGATCTGGACGAAGGGGACGAACTCCAATCGAGCATTCTTTGAAGGTTCTTGATGAAGCTTGACGTTACCGGATGATTTCTGAAGATGTGGACGATTCTTGAAGTTGTGGTTGTTGAGCGATCTGGAGATTGATGGCAAACACAAAGATCCTATGAAGATCGCTCGCTGAAGATGAACATGCATGCAGATCTAGAAGATCATGATGATGGATCGAGGAAGCTGATGAATATCTAAGGTCTGATGAAGATCTGAGGAAAATCGTTCAAAGAAGATGAATATTCTGGAAACGCTTTGATGAACGACGTTGGATGTTCTGTGAAGATCGATGAAAATCTTCAAGTTTCTGGAGATCTAACGAGCGATGATGAAGATCACAAACTATGTTGATGAGATCTGGAATGTTGGTGAAGTTGCTGGGAACGGCGTTGAAGATCCGCGAAGGTTCTTGAAGCTTTCTGAGAAAACGGTTGAAAATCTTGAGGAATGATCGATGAAGGTGTTCTTGAACGGATCTTGAAGATAGGATGAGGATGATGATGAACTCGGTTGAAGATTATTGGTGAACATCCTGGGAATTTGAAGAACACTGATGAAGATAATGAACACGAATCCAGATCTGACGAAAAAGTTGATGAAGCTTGAAGATCTATGGATCTTGCAAGATCTGGAAAATGATGACCAGATGATGAAGTTGTGGATGAATCTGGCGAATCTGGACGGAGATTTGAAGTTTCCGGCGATAGCATGCAGTTTCCGGTGGAGTTCTGGCCGTGAATTGGTAGTTTGATTTCGCCGGCGGAGTTTCTGGTGTGTTTGCATGCACTCCGGCGATGGTTGGTGGACGACGCACGCGTGGCATTGCTGCATGCAGAGGGAGATGGGGATGAGGCCATGTGGTGGTGGAGGTGGCGGTGAGAGGAAGAGCCACGTGGGGCTACATGCAGGGAGAGGGAGAAAGACAAGTGGCAGAGAGAGAGTGAGAAACGTGGCGAAATGGGGAAGCTAGCTGAGAAAAGCACACGTGGGATGCTTATATAGATGACACTTGGCACGAGCTGGACTGGGGTTCGTGGGCCTCCAAAAATCTGACACATGGCCCACGAATTTAATAACTCTGACTAATATCTAATTAACATGATTAATGAATTAAAACCTAATTAAACTCCACTAAATGACTAAACAAAAATGAAAACTACACTTAAAGTCTAACTGAAAATTAAGACCACTCTAAACCTAATTAAGGCTACTAAACTCAATTAAAACCCTAATTAAACACAATTAAATGCTAACGAAAATTTAAAACAGTAATTAAAGCCTAAATTGCAAATTAAGACTATTCTAACCTAATTAAATCTAATAAACTCAGTTAAAACCCTAATTAATCTAATTAAATCCTAAAAAGAATTTAATCTAATAACTTCTAAGAATTCTATTTATCTCTAAACAAATAAAAATAGAAAAACCCTTTTAATTTCTATTTAAAAAAAATACCTAGTAAAGGAGATTATCCTATCAAAAATCACTTAAAAAATCTACTTAATATCTAAAAAACATGATTTATTCTTAAAAAGAAATTAAAACTAAAATCTATTTAAAAACAATTAATATCTATTAAAACATGATTTATTCTTAAAAAGAAATTAAAACTAAAATCTATTTAAAAACAATTAATATCTATTAAAAAAACTATCTAATATCTAGAAAAAAATCCATTAACTCCATAAAATTCTAGAAAATAAGGGAAAAACCCTAAAAAAAACGAGGAAGCAGATTAAATCGATTAGCGACTATATCGAAATAAACGGTAAAAACCCGGACACCGAGATGTCCTCAAAAACAGCAGCGAGAGCTGAAAACACCGGGAACGAGCACCGATTCTCAAAATACGTCCTCGTATTGGCCCAAAATGCCTGAAGCGCGATCAGAGGGCTGTAATCCCGATAAAGTCAACCTGACTGAAAAAATGCAATGTACGTGGTATGCAAATGCAAAATGAAATGGGTCGAAACATGAGCCAAATTGCGATAAGTAGTTGGTCAAATTTTGGGGTGCAACAGCTGCCCCTATTCAAGCGGCTTGGACCTGAAGGGTTGAAGTGAACGGCTTTCAAGCATTCAAAGGTAGAAGACGGTTGAATACCAAAGAACCCGGAAATTTGCCAACTACACAAGTACACGGTACTCTGGTGGGAACAAATCTTCGGAAGCTAAAATCATAGCTGCACGGCAACTAGCTGGAGAAATACTGATCTGAACCTCCGTCAGGATGATTCTCTGATTTATCTGATATCATTGCGTCCTCAAATCATCGAGGGATCACTGGTTACACGGTAACGGGTGATTTGCCAACCACACAAGTAAACGATACTCTGATTAGTGGGCACACCTTCAAAATTGAGCAGGACAGTTGCACGACAACTTGCTGGGGAATCGGTCACACGGTAACCAGTGGAAGGTCTGATTTTAAGTCTTCGTCAGGATGATCATCTGATTTTGCTGTAGATATTCATCCTCAAGTCATCAAGGGATCACCGGTTACACGGTAACTGGCAATACATGGTCAATCATGCCGTCAGGCATTCTGTGTCATTGCAGAAGAATTCCTCGGGACTCGTCAGGTCATTAGGAACTTTTAAACAATCAAACTATTTATGCCGTCGGGAATTCAAAGACATTTTCGGGCGTCAGCCAGACTTCGTCAGTAGGTCGAGAACAGAATTCTGGGTCAGTCATGAACCAAATAAGGATATGCAATCTTTTACCGTCAGGCACTCCGCATCAGCTGAGAGAACTACTTCGTCAATACAGTTGGACTTCAATCATCAAGTCTGGGGTTTCGGCACCGCTGTCAGACTTCAATCCTCAAGTCTTCCAAGGAAAGTTCAACTTCTATGTTTAAAACCTGCTGGGGATGACGCATCTCCGCTGGGGATTCTGGATAACTATCAAGTAACTCTGTTTCGGGGCTCCAAAAATCATTCTGGGTGAATCATCTCTTCTGAGGAAATCAAGAATCATCTTGAACAAATAACTCCGTCGAAGACTTCAAGAATCATCCTGAACCAATAACTCTGTTGGAGATTGCAGGAATCATCCTGAGCAAACGTTCTGCCGGGGACTCTAAGCATCAACTTGAGCAACCAACTTTGATAATTTCACTGGGGATTTTAAGAATCTTCTTAAGCACACGACTTCGCTGGGGAATTCAAGAATCATCTTGGGCAAACGACCTTGCTGGGGAATTCAAGAATCATCTTGGACCAAACCATTCTGAGGAGGAACATCTGCAAAACAAGAACGGTGGCGACCTGGCTCATGTTTCGTATGCATATGTTTCGACAATGGCGCAATGCTCCACACGGTGGAAATGCTACGCGTTTTCTGGGTAACTGCTATGCAATCATGCAACATGCTATGGCCCCGTCAGCAAAATAGATGCTGAAGGGAGAAGCCTCCTGTCAAGGAGAAAGAACCACTATGGTAGAGGAAGGACTCATCCTGCCAAGGAGAAAAAGTCACACCAATCTCAATCAGACTCCGCATGGGGAAGCAAACTTCAGTTGCCTGCTGCAGGGGGATAAAACTCTACGAGAACCTGAACCTGCTCATCTGGGTATCCAAACCACAACTGCTGAGGAAAACGATGTCAATCGCAGAAATAAACTGCACAACCTTCGCGGCAAAACTTTCCGGGAGAAAACGACTCCGATGGGGAAAAACAGCGTCAGCTATTCAACACTCTACTGAGGAGCACCAATCATGGCTTAAACGGCTTTCCAAGGACTCGGCTCTCTTGGGGAACTGCAAACTCGGATGGGGAAGAAGGAATCATCCTGCTTACAGGGGAGAGTACGACTCTGTGGGGAATTTCAATTCTGCTGAAGACTTCAGTCTGGAACTATCAACTACTACACACTTCAGTGAATAGTCTCCTTACGAGACCTGCACTTGTGACCCGGTGCTAGGGGATGAACACATGCTTCGACGCCTGACTCAATTGGGGAGATGGTGATCCTTCCGGATACATCTGGTTGGGGGAGAGAATCTTCTTTGCTTGGGGATACATATCAATGCTCTTGGTTCCGCATTCAGACTCTGCGGGGAGATGCTGCTACACTCTATCGGGGATATCAATCCTAATCTACTGAGGGTAATCTTGCATACGCCTTACGGAGACTGACCCTTCTGGGTAACACCCGCCGGACTATCAAGTCTGATGAGGAGTATTGGTGTATCAACACTGCTGGGGATATCAATATTTAGCTACTCATTGTACAACTCTGATGGAGATATACCGATCCTATCAAGGAAACACCTCTGGCGACTGCGGAAGATAACAATCAATCACTGAAATTGAATCTCACTTCGCTGAGGAAAACAACCCTGAATGGTCCTTTTTGAACACCCTAAGTCCTTATAGGGTACGAAGCAGTCTGCTGAGCAATAACTCTTCTCTGTCTGACATCAAAATCTACCCGTCTGGAGATTACTCAGTGATGGAAATCAACGTCGACCTCTGCTTGAGGAATGAGTCAATGACCTGGACTCGGAGGGAAAAGGAGTCAAACTCGGACTCTGTGGGGATACAACATTGCATCAGTCCCACTGCTGGGGAAATAAACCCAAATTTGCCGGTCAGGGAAAGCTTCAGTCTCAACCCACTTAGGAAAGTAGCACATCAGGCTAATCAACGTTCAATGCTTGGGACGGCCATACTCTGCCGGGGATATCAATCAAACCTGCCGAGGATAATCTTGATCCTACTCTGATAAGGGATAAATGCCATCTCAACTTGCTGCGATCTCAAACTGCTCAGGGGAAACAACCTCAAACTGTACGTCTCTGCTGAGAAAATAATCCTGATTCAACAACATCAACACAGGGAATACAGAATACCAATCATGGGGCTGGGATCACTCGAGCCTTGTGTCGGGGAATGTGACAACATACGAGTCACTAGGAATCACCGTGTCAGATACACTTAGGCTTTTTTCTGGTTTAGGAATAGGTTTATGGTGATAGGGATTTATTTCTGGTTACCAACAAAAGTGGATTTGAAAGGGAAATACTAGACGAGAACTAGCATTCGATGGTAGACTACCAGACGAGAACTGGTGGAAAAAGGGTTTAAGTTGTCAGACGAGAACTGACTTCTAGGTTTTGGATATCAGACGGGAACTGATTTCTGGTTTGCCAGACGAGAACTGGGCTTTAAAACTGCGTTGGCCAGGCGAGAACTGGTTAAACAATAGGTTACAGAAAAGGTGACCAGGCAGGGCTAGTTTCTGGTTTGGATTTCAGACGAGAACTGATCTCCGGTTTGCCAGACGAGAACTGGAATTTGAAATGATTTGGTTACAAGGTTCAGCCGAGTAACAGGTTAGGCTGTAGGATAACAATCCAATGACAGCAAGGCCTCTTTAGAAGGTTTAGGTTTTTTGGCAGGGTAATGACACGATTCCCCGACACTCAACTCTTGATAGGGTGAACAAACTCATTTGAACAACTTGCCCCAATCTGACATTTGGGAAAATTCATTCTGAACAGAAAGCAGCTGGCAACAAGACAATCTTCAGATGGCTTGCCCCAACATCTGTACAACGGAAGGATTCATCCTCAATTAACCAACTCTCAGCATGGTTGGTTTCACTATCTCTGAAGTAGCTTGCCCCTGAACGAGCGTTGAGCGACTCAACATGCCCTGATTGAACACTGGAGGGATCTGCCCTCAGATCACAAGAGTTCTGGGTGATTGCCCCTGAATGGGTCTCGAGAAGATCCACTTCTGATCAATTGCTTCTTGAATAATCTGTCCCATAATCAACCGATGCTTCGGGACTTATCCTTAGACAAACTGATTCTAAACTCTCTGGAAGTCAATGCCCCAAATTCACAGGGTTTCGCAGTATACCATTCTGATCCAGACTGCTACGCTTCAGTCCTGATTGACTATTCCTTGTTGGAGTACCTTCGTATCAACTACTGACCTGCAATTAAAATTGTTTATTCACGAATGGTAATTTTAATGTAGTGTTCATGCAGATTTCGAAAAAAAATGCACTGTCACTCATTTACGTGTCATGATAGTGAGTGACGAATGAACCAAAGAGTTCAAACGTAGTGCTGATTTGATCAGTGAAAAACACAACAAGGATATGATTAGCAAATCATGTAGGAGTCAGGTTACTCAACCTTATCGTAATGCGCTTTCAGAATAAACCCTGCCTCAATTAGGTCTTTTAAGGGTTGTATCGTGGTCGGGTTCACGGTTCGTGAAACAAAGGATATTTGGCTCAAATTATGATTTGTACCCACCCATTCTACGTGATGATCTCCGATCCTAAAGTTCAGTTAACTTGGCTCGAGCGCTCGCCTCTTCGAGAGGTATGTTGAATATTGGGAACAACTGGTTAAAGAATTCACAAGGTGTTTCAGAGTGACAGTTACTCCTCTTTCGTTCCGGTGTCTGTATCTACACGACTTCGTCCTTGTTTGAGGATTTTTCTTTTTATATCCTTTCTTTTTCATTCTTTTGATTCCCTAATTTTTGCCTGGACTGACTCTTCAGAGTTCTTTTCGATTTTTCTTTTGAAGTCCAGCGGGATGCCCTGATTTTTGCCTAAGTATTTGCTTTCCAGCTATTCTTTTCTTTTTACTTAGCGGGCTTTCTTATTTCTCTTATTTTTTCGAAACAAGTCGTGCGACACTGGCTGTCTGGATTCATCCGAGAGGTTTATAACTGTCTCGCTCCTGATCAGTGAGGTTTAACCATTGTGGTTGACGAGGTACGACCTCTGGGGAGAATACAATGTGATTGGTCCTCGAAAGGCTGCACTCCTCCATAAGACTTGAACGCTCGATCAAGCTAACTGATAACTACCCTGCCCCGGGTTAAGATGTGAGGGTTTAAAAGTCCGAAAGAAACTCCTACTTCTCGCCTCGAAGTGGTTAACAAGGGATTCTCTTCCTTATCTCTCCGATGTTTAGGGGATTTGAAACAATGCCTGTACATCATAGGCAAGGTTTTATCTGAAAGCATACGATCATCGGTTATGAGTATTCAGTTTCGTCATCCTCCCTCCAATCTTTACTAATCATAGTGATAAAGTGAAGTGAATAAAGTGCAAGTGTCAGTGCAATGCAGTAAATGAGTGACAATGACATGATTAATTCAGAAAAATGCATAGTCACTTTATTAATATTACCATTTGAAACAAACAATGTTTAACAGTAAGTAGTAACTAACAGAAAAGAAACTACAAATGCAAATGATAAAAAGTCCGAGGACTGCCAATGCTGAGGACGTCTGCCTGTCTGGACCACTGGCCTCTGGAAATAGCCCTCTGAATCTGCGAGCTCAAACAGCTGAGAGGTTGTCATGCACAACCAAAACTCCCTCAGGAAAGGAAATGCACCCTTTGTCGATCAACTGTTGCACTTTTGCCTGGAAAGCTTTGCAATCTTCAGTTGAATGCCCCGGGGATCCACCATGGTATCCACACTGAGCATGGGGGTTGTACCCAGGAGGGTAAGGCTCTGGCACAGGCTTAAGAGCTTTAGGTTCCACCAAATAATTCTGAATCAAATGTGGCAGAATCTGGCTATACGGAACAGGCACTGGATGAGAAGGAGCATTCCTTCGTTCTAAGTTGTTACGAGGTCGGTTCTGATTCTGACGCTGACTCTGACATCCTCGACCACGGGCTCGTGGACTTGCAAGAGGAGCGACATAAGGTTCCCGATGTGGTGCCCTAGGCACAATTGTCTGTCCAGAGTAACGAGACACAGAAGATACTGACCGCTGAGAAGACGGAGAACCAACATATTTCACCGATTCATCTCGAGGATACCCAACATCATTCATGATTGCATTAACCACAACTCCTTCTTCAGTTTGAAAGCTATAGAGAGATTCAGTTTCACTAGCCTGACCGCCTGAAACATTCTGGATTCTTCCAGTCTTTACACCATACTCGATGCGCTCTCCTGCCCTTACCAATTCAGAGAAATTTGGTGCCTTTCCAAGCATTCTTTCGAAGTACGGGCTCTGCAAGGAGTTTACGAACATGCCTTTCAACTCTCGGTCTAGAAGCGGTGGTTGCACTCTAGCAGCAAATTCTCTCCATCTCTGAACATACTTTCTGAAAGGTTCATTGTTCCCTTGAGACAATTCTTGCAGCTGCATGCGACTAGGAGCTTCATCCAGATTGTAGTCGTACTGTTTCAGAAAAGCATCGGCTAAATCCACCCATGATCGGATCTGATTACTCTCTAACTGCATATACCAACTCAGAGGTGCCCTAGTCAGACTATCTTGAAAGCAGTGAATCATCAACTTGTCGTCGTGCACAAATGAAGTCATTCTTCGGCAGAACATCACCAAATGTTGCTTCGGACAGCTATCTCCTCTGTACTTTTCAAACCTCGGCGCTCTGAACTTCGGAGGTAACACTAGGCCAGGAACCAGACACATGTCTGCAGCACTAGGGTTAACAACGTCTTTACCTTTCAAGGCTTTGAATCTTTCGTCCAATGCACGAAACCTTCTAGCATACACGGGAGCTAATGGGTCTACAGTCTTGGTTATCGGGACCTCTCTTCTGGGATGTGGCATAGGGAAAACAACACCCTGATAGTCAGAGATATCAATAGAAGGAGAACGTTCACTTCGGACAACAAACTGCTCATGTAGACCTCGGCCTTCAACAGAAAGCTGTACAAGCTGGGCTGCAGTAAGGTTGTTCACTTGCGGAAAGTCTTCGTCATGCATAGATCCATACAAAGGATTGGACGTCACAGTGAAACCTGACAAGGTATCAACAAACTAGAAGCTGCTCTCTGACATAGCTACCAACAAATTTCAACTGACTGATTCTGCTCAAATCTGCTCAAATCTGCTTCAGCCTCTTGGTCGTCTTCAACACTCACCTTCAGAATCAAAACAACAGCCGGATAAGGGCTCTGACTAGCTGGAGCATGGCATGCAATATGATGCAGGAATGCTCATGCAAATGCAATGCAAGATGCAGCAAACACGGGATCACAACCCCCACAAAGCTCTGATTGCTGCCGCGCTGCTGACGGGATAAGTCTGCTCTGACGAGAGAAAACCAAGATATCGGGTAGGCTGAAAGTCAAGTTTCTTGCAAAAACCCTCCCACTCACGGGTATGGACCTAAACTGACACAAGTTCGGTATCCTATGCGTTCATCAGCGTCACAGACATTCAAGAGGGGTGATACGATACCCAGAAGGTGTGGCATCACCAGCTCATGAAGCGGCCTCACTCGGCTGAATCACAAATGATCGGTCCCCAGAGTCGACAATCTTCCAAACCAACAACCGTCTCAACCCAAAGGGTTGAAAGAGAAGCCAACCGGGAGAACCTCGTCTGAGCGTGGATTTCATGAGACACTAGCGCCTGCCAAGCAAGTGCGCGCCTACTAATTTGCACAACTAATTCTAAGTACACTCAAGCCTGGGTCTGGCTTCTCACTCATCAGAGCCCCCATCCCACAACAGCACAATAGCAACAGATAATAATATAGTGCGGGAAATGTAAATACATCAGTAATATACAACATAAAAGTGCGGGAAATGTAAATACATCAGTAAAATACAACACAAAAATAAACACCCACAGACACGCAAACAAGCGCTAGGATTGACTCTCACAGGGGACGTTGGATCCCCAAACTGACTCGCATATGGGACGTTGGATCCCAGGAAACTATCAAGTCCCCAGCAGAGTTGCCAGCTGTCGCTTCCGCGAAAATAAGGTGCCGGCAAAACAGAAGAGTCGCCACCTTTCGTTATTTATCCCTCGGAGCGGGAAAGGAAACGATCGGAAAAACCTGACGAAAAAGGGTAAGACAAGGTCATCGCAACCGTTGTCTGGGTTCGGGAGTCGGCTACGCAAGGGGAAGGTATTAGCACCCCTCACGTCCGTCGTACTCGACGGGATCCACGCTTGTTGGTTTGTCTACGGGTGAAAAACAATCTATCTACGGCTGCTAAATGTAAACGGAGAGAAACTGACTCGATAGAGCGTCGCACTCTATGCCTACGTATTCTCAAGAGAGAAAGTCAGAGTCATCGTAGTTCGGGAAACTACAGGGAATTGCTCGGCAAGACATCGCGTCTTGTGCCTACGTATCCTCGTTAGAGGAATCAGAGCATGACATAGTTCAGGCTAACTACGGCTAGACAGGGGTGTTCTCGGTCACACGGGGTGAGAGATTAAGTTGACGATACTAGCGTACGCATTCTAGCAGTTAGGTGGACGCTGCTCGACCATTGGAGACTTAGGCGTACCTGTTTGCGATAGAACGGACGTAGTATGTCGGGTTCCGTGGTATGGGAACCTACGGGAACTAGAACTACGGTCTGGTCTCAAATGTGCTCGGGCAAGAGGAAAGGATATCATCAGTCGTCAGCGGGAAAGTCTCGATCGCATGGCAGCGAGAGAACAAAAAGGTTAGTTGTTAGTGTGCTCGCTAGGACATCGCATCCTATGCCTATATATTCTCTTCAGAGAAATTCAGAGCAGCTGTAGTTCAGCCTACAGCTAAGGGGAAAGGTGGCTCGCCAATACGTCAGTATTGTGCCTACGTATTCTCATCAGAGAAATCAGAGCGGGACGTAGTTCAGAAAAACGAGTCTCGATTGCACGGGGGCAAGAGAAGGGGATACAGACCTACGTCTAAACGGGAAGGAACTCGGGACACACACGCAAGAACCTAAGACGTAGGAGTGAATGCGTCGCATGTCACCCAAAGGGTACCATACTAGACATCCTAGACGATTGAGAAGAACTCCTCAACTGTCATTTCCTACGTATCTAACGATCTCACAAGACTCGACGGTTGCCTGAAGACTTGAAGAAGACTATGATGATGATGAACGAAGCAGCTCCTGGGCTCCTGACGTGCGTGCAAGCTCCATTCCAATCTTCTCCTCTCTGGATCGTTGACGATGACGCTTGACTCAAAACAATGTAACGCTTAGACCGTCATGGTTCGACTTATACGAGAAATCGAGCTCTAAGAGGTAGCGTATTGATATCCGTGTCAAAGACAAGATGGAGAAATGATATCGAAAATCATTCTCCAATTGAATCGTGTCACACGGCCAGCCAAAAATAAAATCGGAGATAAAATCGGATAAAAACGAAAATAGGAGAGAAAATAGGAGACAAATCCACTAACAAATGGAAATAAAATGCTACGGCAATTAAATTCTACTAGAAAACATTCTATAAATGCATAAAAATGTCTAACTCCTAAATTCTTTACAAAGGAATAAATGCTAAATTCCTATTCTATAAAAGAGAACTCTAAGAGAAATATGGTCTAAAATTCACTAAAGAATATAATACGCTAATCACAACCTATTCTAGGAATTATTCTACTTAAATTCTATTAAGAGAAAATATACTAACAATTATAGTCTAAACATATTAAACTAAAACAATTCTCTAAAGAAAATTAAGTCCTAATTATAATCCTAACATGCTAATCAAATGCTAATTATATTCTAGAATTATTAAGCTATTTATAAAAAACAATTAAATGCCATACAAGAAAATTAACACAAAAAAATAATACAGGGTGGGGGTGCATTGATTTAAAGGGGATGCTTCAGCAAAAAATACAGGAAACTGGGCCCGGAGCCCAGCAAAAACGTACAACAACGGGGAGGGGGGAAGAAAAACAAACCGGGGGTGTGATATGGTAAGAGAAACGCACAGGGCCCAGCCCATTAGCCAAGCACACACCAAAAACGGGGGGTTTATGCGGGAAACAGAGGGTGTACGGACAAAAACCAACAACAGGCCTAAGGCCCAATCCAGTGCCACGTGACCCAATGATTCAGCTAACCCTAATTCTCAATTCCTCTTCACTGTTCACTCTTTTACGCCGTTCTTCCTTCCCAGCCTCTCTCTCTCTCGTTTCCTCTCCGTTCAAACACCTTCCATCTCTCTATTTCCATCATCCTCAACCTTCACCTGTTTCAACCTGCAACGAGAACGAAAGAAGATCTGGACGAAGGGGACGAACTCCAATCGAGCATTCTTCGAAGGTTCTTGATGAAGCTTGACGTTACCGGATGATTTCTGAAGATGTGGTCGATTCTTGAAGTTGTGGTTGTTGAGCGATCTGGATATTGATGGCGAACACAAAGATCCTATGAAGATCGCTCGCTGAATATGAACATGCATGCAGATCTAGAAGATCGTGATGATGGACCGATGAAGCTGATGAATATCTAAGGTCTGATGAAGATCTGAGGAAAATCGTTCGAAGAAGATGAATATTCTAGAAACGCTCTGATGAACGACGTTGGATGTTCTGTGAAGATCGATGAAGATCTTCAAGTTTTTGGAGATCTAACGAGCGATGATGAAGATCACAAACTATGTTGATGAGATCTGGAATGTTGATGAAGTTGCTGGGAACGGCGTTGAAGATCCGCGAAGGTTCTTGAAGCTTTCTGAGAAAACGGTTGAAAATCTTGAGGAATGATCGATGAAGGTGTTCTTGAACGGATCTTGAAGATAGGATGAGGATGATGATGAACTCGGTTGAAGATTATTGGTGAACATCCTGGGAATTTGAAGAACACTGATGAAGATAATGAACACGAATCCAGATCTGACGAAAACATTGATGAAGCTTGAAGATCTATGGATCTTGCAAGATCTGGAAAATGATGACCAGATGATGAAGTTGTGGATGAATCTGGCGAATATGGACGGAGATTTGAAGTTTCCGGCGATAGCACGCAGTTTCCGGTGGAGTTCTGGCCGTGAATTGGTAGTTTGATTTCGCCGGCGGAGTTTCCGGTGTGTTTGCATGCACTCCGACGATGGTTAGTGGACGGCGCGCGCGTGGCATTGCTGCATGCAGAGGGAGATGGGGATGAGGCCACGTGGTGGTGGAGGTGGCGGTGAGAGGAAGAGCCACGTGGGGCTACATGCAGGGAGAGGGAGAAAGACAAGTGGCAGAGAGAGAGTGACAAACGTGGCGAAATGGGGAAGCTAGCTGAGAAAAGCACACGTGGGATGCTTATATAGATGACACTTGGCACGAGCTAGACTGGGGTTCGTGGGCCTCCAAAAATCTGACACATGGCCCACGAATTTAATAACTCTGACTAATATCTAATTAACATGATTAATGAATTAAAACCTAATTAAACTCCACTAAATGACTAAACAAAAATTAAAACTGCACTTAAAGTCTAACTGAAAATTAAGACCACTCTAAACCTAATTAAGGCTACTAAACTCAATTAAAACCCTAATTAAACACAATTAAATGCTAACGAAAATTTAAAACAGTAATTAAAGCCTAAATTGCAAATTAAGACTATTCTAACCTAATTAAATCTAATAAACTCAGTTAAAACCCTAATTAATCTAATTAAATCCTAAAAAGAATTTAATCTAATAACTTCTAAAAATTCTATTTATCTCTAAACAAATAAAAATAGAAAAACCCTATTAATTTCTATTTAAAAAAATACCTAGTAAAAGAGATTATCCTATCAAAAATCACTTAAAAAATCTACTTAATATCTAAAAAATATGATTTATTCTTAAAAAGAAATTAAAACTAAAATCTATTTAAAAACAATTAATATCTATTAAAACATGATTTATTCTTAAAAAGAAATTAAAACTAAAATCTATTTAAAAACAATTAATATCTATTAAAAAAACTATCTAATATCTAGAAAAAAATCCATTAACTCCATAAAATTCTAGAAAATAAGGGAAAAACCCTAAAAAAAATGAGGAAGCCGATTAAATCGATTAGCGACTATATCGAAATAAACGGTAAAAACCCGGACACCGAGATGTCCTCAAAAACAGCAGCGAGAGCTGAAAACACCGGGAACGAGCACCGATTCTCAAAATACGTCCTCGTGTTGGCCCAAAATGCCTGAAGCGCGATCAGAGGGCTGTAATCCCGATAAAGTCAACCTGACTGAAAAAATGCAATGTACGTGGTATGCAAATGCAAAATGAAATGGGTCGAAACATGAGCCAAATTGCGATAAGTAGTTGGTCAATTTTTGGGGTGCAACAATAATCAACAATCAACATTGTGAAAATGATTATGCAACATGATCAACACACCAAGAATGCTACAAAATGATCATAAATGTTCGCCAACATAAAACCAAAAGTCGCGTGTCGAAGAAACACAAACATGCTATCAAGAATGATGAATTAGGTCAAAAATAATTCACATAAATGCATCACATCAATCTATGAGGTTTAAGTATGAAAAGGAACCCAAAAAAGCTTGAAAATGCAAGAAAAAGGCAATACGTCCCGTGGTAATTGATTACCATGATTAGGGTTATCGGTTACCCTTTGAAAATTTGCAAAAAAAACGTGAAAAACAGACAGGGTAATCGATTACTCTGATTGTGGTAATCAATTACCACTGAGACAGTGGCAAAAATTCAACTTCCAAAAGATCCAAGCAATGTGATTAGCTTGCTTCAAAGCTCCTTCAAGAATGGTTTCCAAAAACTTGAATCTAGATCTAAACAAGCTTCAAATGCAGAATTGAATCAAGAATGATGAAGTGATAGAGGTTTAGCTCAAGAATTCACAAATTGCAATCCACACTTTGTGAATCATTTTGGTTATGGAGCTTTGGTAAGAGATTGAAGATAAAGATGGAGAATGAAAAAATGAGAGAGAATTGAGAGCAAATTCTGAAAATTAGGGTGAAAAATGAGAGTCTATCCCATGAGGTTTGGAGTAAATTTGGTTAAATTACCCCTAGGTTAGGAATTAAAATATGGTTTGGAGTGTGGGTTAATGAGAGGAATGGAAATTAGGAATGTATTTAGGAATGGAGTGTTTGAAATTCAGAAGGAAATGGTGAAAAGGATTAATTCTAGATCCTTCTAATGATGCACATCGGAAAACACATAATGGAAACTTGATTCAAATTCTGCAATGCTAAAAATTGGCCTATTTTTGCAAATTTTCCTTGAGGTAAACGATTACCCTAAATGTGGTATCCGATTACCAGATTCAAAACTTGCCAATTTTGGCGCCATGTGGAGGGAAATTTGCATAATCGCCCGTTGCCATCTAATCTGAGCCTCATTAAGCCTCTGAAACTTGTCTTTTGATATTGCACCTGCAAAAGGTCTGAAATAACATGTGAACTGCCTCGTGTGCTCGAAATTACTTGTTAAAAAAATATTGTCCGATGCCTAATCACTAAGAAAAAGTAACTTCCAGAGCCTCTGATAATCAAATCATCTATTGAACAAAATAAAATGCTCGAAATGACTTTAAAAGCTACCTGTTTAGCTTCGAATACTGCTAAAATAACCCTGAACTGGAGGAAGTTATAAGATACAAAAAAATACCTTCATCTCATGTCTTAGAAAACCTATGCAATGCATAAATGACGATGCAAATGAAATGAAACATAAGCCAAGAAGGGTTAAGAAAAGGAGGGCAAATTTTGAGGTGCTACAGATAAGGAGCGAGAAAGAAACATAAACAAAATTAGTATGATAATATTGTTAGTGAGTTAGTGATTAGTTGTTAGAACAAATGATCAACTATGGCTAAATAATGTACTTATGAAAAAGTTCATAGAATCATTAGAGGATTGATAAAATCAAAGCCTCCTAATAACAAGTTTCATAAGTAATGGACCTAAGACAAATAATCAATCATACTTGGACTTTCAAACATAAGTTTGGGCCACAAATGATTATTTTTTGATACGGGACAATTTAGCACTGTGTTAAGAAATTGTAATCGGGTTTATGTAGAAACCACGACTATCTAAGGCCGGTCAATAGCAATGTTAGTGCTAATGCATACTAGAAAAGTGATATGTAGATCACTCTCCAAAAGCAATACCGCACGAAAAGAAAATAAGTAACGATCTCATCTTCATCAAGAACTTGAAATAAGTTCCAACGATATCGAAGATTTTCATCAATCAAAAGAAAAAGCAGAAGAGGAAAGGGAAAGCCAAATTGAATTACAATTTCAAGTTCACTTTATCTTTAAGTTCATCCACTCATCTTGGTGGATTAAAGAACTAAACATATCATTAACTCAAAGCACCTAAAATGAATTGAATAATTCGCTTTAAAGATAGATTTGAATTAGTGAATGTTTAACCAACTTCATCTACACCCTAAGTCCAATGAATTTAAAGAGAAAATAGGACTTTTAAAAGTGAAATCCAAAGCAAAAATCAAATGGAAATGGAAGAAAAAGAGAAAATAACCAAAGTAGTCCCAAACCAAAGCCACAAGAGCAAAATGGACACTAGGTAATTGATTACCCTAATGCTGGTAATCGATTACCACTGTTAAAATAGCAGCAAATCAACTTGAAAATGTGCAAAAACTTGATCAACCATTTCTTCAAACACCTCATGACCAAGGATGCAATTGTGCACGAAAATTTAAGTAAAATAACAGAAAACAACACCAATAGAATATAATTTGCAAGATCCAAAGATCAAGCAACAAGGATCAACAATAGATCACATTGTAAAGGATGAATCAAGCACAATAATTGTGGATCAAGAGTTTACCACTTCAACTCTGAAAGTTCTTCAAATCAACTTCAAAAACCACACTCCAAATCCTTGATCTATAGAAATTGATGATGAAAAAGTGAATGGATGGAGGTCTAGCTCAAACATTAGTAAGTTATAATGATGAACTTATTAACTTTCAAAGGAAGAAAGAGCTTTGGTGAATTTAGTAGTTGAAGGGAATTGAGATACATTTTAGAAAGGTGAATTTTGCTATTAAAGCTTGTGAAATGAATGAAATGAGACATCTATTTATAGGATTTAGGCTTGGAAAATTTGGTGGATTGGAGTTTGGTTTGGAACTAAAATTAGGCTTGGAATTTGAATTTGGAGGCAAAATCAAGATCAAGTGGTAATTAATGAAGATGTATGGTGGGAATTAGTTATGATGAGGTAAGGGAATTAAAACGAAGTGGTCTAGAATATTCTCATGATGAAATATTTGAATATTGGTGCCAAAATGCTGCAGAATTTGAATTTGGCAAACTTTCATTAAAAATGCATTGGGTAATCGATTATCCTAATACTAGTAATCGATTACCACGTACAAAAATTGTAAAAATTTTCTTTTTAACGTATTGTCTTGCCTCTGGCTCGATTCTTTTTGCTTGTCAAAGAAGACATGAAAATAAGCACATGAACCTTGGAGTATCTTGAATAATTATCAATTAAATCTTGGAAACCCTTGATCAGATGATTCTGAATTATTCGCATATCGACTTTGACTTTATTCAGATATAATTCATTCGAGCTGAGGGACTGGTATTTGATATCCTTGATCCAAATTCTTCCTGAAAAATTTAGTAAAGAAGAAAAAATATTTTTTTGGATTTAATTAATGGTTAGTAAACAAAAACATAAACAAATATCAAACAAATAAGAAAACATGATCGCCTGATGATCTTTCTCAAGAATAAACATACAGAGGAAAACAAGAGAATCAAAGCTTGCGATCTTGTTTGTGGAATGAGATGCAAATGATATGTGGGATCTTAGGGGTAAAAAATTAGGGTATTACAACCGAAAACTTGAAAAGACAACTTAGGAAAAAATGGGTATCTCGGTGGACAGAAAACCCGAAAGGGCGGTCCAAGAAAAAGTTAGGGATAATAAAAAAATGTAACTCGCTAAGTTGAAACCCGAAAGGGCAAAGTGTCCCGGTGGATTGAAAACCCGAAAGGGAGGTCCAGACAAAAGTTAAGGACAAAAGGAAAAGGCTGCATCAGACAAAAATGATCAACATAAGAAGATCCAAAAGCGAAAGATCAATCCAACTGCTCCCTTTAGAAGAAAGGTTTTATTGAGTCATAATTATTGGGGATAATAGTGGCTATTGAATTTAATGTAAACCATTTCCTATTGCCATTTTCAAATTTGTAACATTCCATGGAGCTACACCCATTTGTGTGCTACCATTCTTAAATAGATACAAAATTTGTTTATCAATTGCTATCATTCATGTTTTTCTCTATTTTCTTTATTAGGCAAAATGTCATTTATTAGTTAATAATGAATTTTTAACTTAAAAAGAATTTTTAAAACTTGTTGAAAAGACACATGTTAGTTTAACATGTGTGAGAATTAAAGGAAATATTTTGTTTTCCCAAAATTCTCAATGTTATAAGAACTCCAGAATCATTACAACATGAATATCTATAAACCACAACATTTCAATCCTCCGAAAGAATCCCTCTGGTTAGTTATAATAGTCAAGCTTTCTAGAATTCTCCTTTGAGTGCATATATTAAATATCACTTGGTTGAGTATCAGTGTTGATGAGTCAGAACCTCTATAAACAGCCTTTATAAAACTCCCAGTCTGAATAGTATCAAAATTTGCATATCATGATCATTCATATATCACGCATAAAAGCAAAATCAAATCATGCATAGCCCAAAGTGTACTTCGTGCTCATTTGCATTGACCCAAGGCAGATTGTTGGTTATCATCCATTGGCCACAAAAGTCCGGTTACGGTCATAACTAACACCAATTCATTAGAAGATGGTTGTAACCAATGCTTACGGTCAAAGTCCAACTTGGTTGTGTTGAATATTTTTCTTTGTAAAGAATCTCCAAGTTTCTTTTTGCACGGATGATATTTCTTGTTAGAAAATTTCCAAGTTTTGTCTTGGATGATTTCTTATTGCACGAATGATATTTCTTGTTAGAAAATTTCCAAGTTTTGTCTTGGATGATTTCTTTGTAAATAATCTCCAAGATTCTTTTTGCATGGATGACTTTCTTGTAAAAAAGCTTATGAGTTTGTCTTGGTTAAATTCCTTGTTAGGGATCTTAATTTTGTTTGATTGGATGATTTTCTTGTTAGAAAACTCCAAAATCTTTTATGGGACGAGTTTCTTGTTAGAAATATTCAAAAATTTCCAAAATCTCATATATTCTAAAGTGTCTGCATGTTATCTCTAACTAGTTGATGACCCTCACTTTGAATATTTTCCAATGTCTTTTCTCTAGCAGATTGTATCCCAAGTGAGTCTTCACCCATTGTTCTTTTCATTTCATGTGAATCACAGTTACCATATCATTCCCACAAGTCCATTTTTCATTCTTCATTCATCACCTCCGGCTAGGGTTCATCTCATATCACAATATCCCTAGCAAACAAACAAACAAAAAAGTCCTTCATGTATGCATAACATATCATATCATGTCATCTTCATTCAGGGACAAAATTTGAGTCCTTTAGTATTTAACTATCTCCCATCGTGATTATATGAAGAATGTCGTTCTTCATATTCTCTAGTAGAAGATACTTAAATAGGAGCACCTGTCACACCCCAATTTTGATCCTGAATTATTGAATCGATACATTTATAAGAACATTTGCATCACCTGCATGTCATATAGCATGCATTTCATCATGCAGAATGCTTAAAATGTCGACCAAAATAAATTTCCAAATCTAAAGACAGACCAGTTAAGTTACTTTTCAAATGTACGTGAAATTAGCAGGAAAAAAATTTGAAAATTGAACTTGTAGACGTCAATTTTATTAATCTATGGTTCGCGTATTTTAACTTGGCGTACTTGTTTTATTGTTTTGACTACTTTTTCGGTCGTATTTTGATTAACTTGAGTCTTTTAACCGATCATTTTTTTATTTCAAAATTTGATCAAATCTTGTATGTTTCCGAAATGTTTATTTCACGCTGATCATTTTTGTACATTTAATTTAATTTTTCAAACGCTTTTACTCTCGACTTTTTATTCATATTGAGCCCTTTCATCTTTTGTTTTTATTAGTATGTTTTAAATAAATAAATACGATTTTTTATAACTCTATTCAAATTTTATTTTACTTATTTTTATTTTTGTTTGAATTTAATTGATTAATTCATTTTAAATCATTTTGAACTCTTAATTTACTCTAAAGGGACATTTATGAAAATTTTGAAATTAGAAAACCTAATTGGCCCATATATAAGATAAATGTTACTGATAAATTAAAGGGAGAAGACCTCCATTTTGCAATCTGCGATGCCTATTTTTGGGTCAAATAGAAATTGAAAAAATAAAGGACTAAACCAATAGTAGCTACAGTGCGCCGTTCACTTTCCAAAATCTCCTTATTTGACATACAATGTCTTAGATATCAAAGTAAAAAAAGAGGAAGAAAAAAAAAGAAAATTAGCATTTTCAAATATTAGATATCACATCCCAGTTTTTATGTTTTCTCCATCCACATATATTCATTGAGAAGACTCATTTTTCCCAAGAAAATCTCCAAACACCTTCCTCTGTAAATCTCTTCTTTGTTTTCTTTCGATGCAACCACTCTCAACTCAAATCATACAAGTTAATTGGTGTTTTCATACTTATATTTGAATTAAGTACAATGCAAATGGAGCTTCAAGAAGAAATTCTAGAATATCTATTTTTTGTGTGACATATTTAGGAATAATATATGAACATTCTTGTAGCTTTCTCATCTAAGATTATATTTTGTTCCTCCTCTCAAACTAAATTGCATGGAATAATGTTGCATATCGAATATCCTAATAAGAAGAATTTGAGAATTCTTTGGCTTTAAGATGCCTGAATGCTAATTATTCATACATTTTTTAATGTGAATATTATACTTTGATATCTTTTTATTAAATAGAAAAATATTTTACACACTACGTGGTCCTTAATATTCAAAATATCTCACATTTTTTTATAAAATAATGTCTATGCGGAATGATTCGTCAACGTAAATTTTTTGTTGATTATAACACAAAACTCAATTGTGCTTTTGAGAGTTTAATATATATATATATATATATATATATATATATATATATATATATATATATATATATATATATATATATATATATATATATATATATATATATATATATATATATATATATATATATATATATATATATATATATATATATATATATATATATATATATATATATATATATATATATATATATAAATTCTACTAAAGTATTTTAATTACAATAAATTTATAATATTTCAGTCAAATTTTTATATTAAATAATACAATATTTTAATATTGGATTACTTATACTCTAAGTAAATATATACATATAATAGATGTTTTAGTGATGTCCAATATTATCTGTGTATTCTTTTTTAAAGGATAAGCATCAACATTTGTGTATAAATAAGCAGCTGTGATTTAACATTTTACATAAATAAAAGTTAGTCAATTTTCTTTCTTTGCAAAGTTCATTGTTGAGAATATAATGGAAGGTTCATTAAAAATGAAATTGAAGTTTGTGGTATTGTTTGTTGCTATTGTGATGAGCCTATTGGCAAGTGCTTATGGGAAGTGCTATTGTGATTTACCTGTCTGTTGTCCCCCTCCGGCTTCTGAAAACTAAATTTATGTTCTTCTTTAGACAACTTACAATAATGTTTGAGAAAGTCATATCTGATATGTAATCATTGAATTACATGAATAAATAAATAAATGTTGTTTCTTTTTACTCTTATTATTTTAGATATAATTGATTATTTAGCTTTCAAATAGTGTGTCGATGGTTTAAGTTTGTTGAATTGTTTTTGGAATTAGGAATTAGTAAATGTTGCAGCAATAATTTTTTTTGACATTTAAAATAATTTAATTCTATTATTACATTAGTCATACTGTCATAGTAAACACAATTCTAATTGAAAAAAGTTTCTTTAAGTTTTAAGTAAACATCTTAAATCTCTTAATTATTATTGTTTGAATTGATAAAATATGATTTTTTTTTAAATAATAATTGTATATAAAGAGTACAAAGAATACTTAATCTTTAATACAAGAAAGAGACACAAAACTAACAGACACATGATAGCAAAAGGACAAAGAAATTAAATGAAAAAACAAGAAGGGTTGGTCACTCAATCCTCCTAACCTAGGAAACATCTCTATAAAGAACTAAAAACCATTCTTAACTGGATCTAATATTATTGTCTCAACAATTCCAACCCTAAGCATTTTCGGGCTTAAGTAAAGCTAAATTCTTTGGGTACTAAATATTCCAACACACACAATACCAGAACAAACATCCTACTTATTTATTATAAATTTTTATTCGCATTGTGCGCGAATTGAAAATTGATGAAATATAATTAAATGAAATAGTAAATGATAAAATAGATTGTAATTTTGATTTTTTAAAATTAAATATAGTGGAATAGAATAAAGTATTATCTCTTTTTATTTATTTTCATAATTTACCCTCATCTTTTTTTCTATTAATTTGGATGGAATGAAAAATTTTATATGTTCTATCATAAAATATTTAAACAATGAAAAAAAAAAATTCTCTCCACTCAATTCTACATTGTTTAATTTCACTTATTTCATTCGGCAAAGATATAACTATACTAAGGATCTTTTAAAATATTTGTTTGTAACAAGTTATTTTTAAGTTTGTTTTGTAATAATTTGGGTTTTCAAGTTAACAAATTTGTGCATATTGTTATCTTTTTTTATTGAAATCTTTGACTAAATTAATTACACAAAACATATAAAGCAACACCAAACTAAATAAAGCAGCATTCTAAATACATAAAATAACATTTAAAATACATAAAGTAAGATTCTAATTCAACACGTTTGGTAATTTAAAAAAATCAAGTTGTTACAGTAAAATTTAAAGGTTAACATGTTACAAACAAATAATTTTACAAGGACGCTTAGTATAATTATGTCAATAATAAAAGAAGCAAAATAAGAAAAATATTAGGTATTGTTTATATTACATCTTCTTTAAACAACAAACAACACAAATAAAATTAGATGAGTTATGTGAGAATATATATATATATATATATATATATATATATATATATATATATATATATATATATATAATATATATATATATATATATTATATATATATATAATATATATATATATATATATATATATATATATATATATATATTATATATATATATATATATATATATATATCTATATATATATATATATATATATATATATATATATATATATATATATATATATATATATATATATATTATATATATATATATATATATATATATATATATATATATATTATATATATGAGAATGTTATTTTTACGTAAGAATAAGAAAATGAATTTGAAAACATTAGATTTTAAAATAAATGGTAAAGATTATGTGTGGTTTGTTTTTCTCTCTCCTACATCATATATTTTAATAATGGAGGAGGAGAGAAATAAATCACACCATAATCTCCACTATTTATTTAAAAATCTAATGGTTCCTATTCATTCTCATGTTCTCACATAAAAAATGACATTCTCATAGGATATGTCCTCTCTCTCTCTC
This sequence comes from Lathyrus sativus, assembly GCA_963859935.3. Classification (NCBI taxonomy): domain Eukaryota; kingdom Viridiplantae; phylum Streptophyta; class Magnoliopsida; order Fabales; family Fabaceae; genus Lathyrus; species Lathyrus sativus. The sequence continues at coordinate 562,724,884 of OZ012735.1, read as the reverse complement.
TCTCTCTCTCTCTCTCTCTATATATATATATATATATAATATATATATATATATATATATATATATATATATATATTATATATATATATATATATATATATATGTATATATATATATATATATATATATATATATATATATATATATATATATATATATATATATATAATATATATATATATATATATATATATATATATATATATATATATATATATATAGATATATATATGTGTGTGTGTGCGTACGTGTGTGTGTGCGAGGATAAAATAACAATCGGATGAGATGATTTTGGATCTTTGATTGCGACAGATCTTTTGTTCTGATGTGATGGATGAAGCTAACTTATAAGGTTAACTCTAACGTTGAAGTTTGTGTATGAAGTGAACAGAAAATTTTTAAATAGAGTGAAGTTAACCTGAAAGTGACGTGCTTTGCTTCCTTTATAGAGGAGCTTGTTTGTAACTGAAATGGGAAGAAGAAAGTACAAGAAATGCATATGGTCGCAAGATGGATTTGATGGCTATCAGTTCATTTAAGGTAGTCCACAAATAGGCATTTGGTCTATATTATCTATGTTTGACCGCCACTACGTATTTGGCTCAGCTCTCCACTAGGTCATTGCGATAACACTATGTCAAAAAAGACCTTTAGCAATGCTTTTTTTGCCCTTTAGCAGCGCTTAAAAGTGCTGCCTAAAGTGGTGCTGTTGTAGGTAAAGGCAGCGTTTTTTTTAAGGAAAAAGCACTGATATAGTCCCCCTTTTAGCAGGTTTTTCTAGAAAAGAGCTTTCCCCCCCTTTAGCAGCGCTTTCAAAAACGCTCCTCTAAAGTATATTTTCTTAAGACCTTTAGCAGCGCTTTTTCATTAAAAGCGCTCTCTTTTCCCCCTTTTAACAGCGCTTTTAGAAGCGTTCTCTAAAGTATATTTTCTGAAGACATTTAGCTGCGCTTTTCTTAAAGAAAAGCGCTCTCTTTTCCCCCCTTTTAGCAACGCTTTTAAAAGTGCTCTCTCCCCCCCCCCCCCCCCCCTTTAGCGTTTTTTTTAGTAAAAGCGCTGTCTATTATGCATATTTTTATGAAGTGTTTTTTGTTGAATGTTGTTGCATAATTTTTTTAATTTATCACATAAACCTACTTATAACAATTATATTCAACACAAGCCTTTATTTTCAACACTTAGGCCTTATATATACCACAACAGCTCAACACATAAACCTGTTTATAACCATTTGTAATTCAAGAAGTCTTATCTTGCCAGGAGGAAATTTCTGGACATATATGGGGAGGAGCATGTGGCCAAAAAACTCTGTCAGAAGATGCCAATCTAGGGCAGTTTATATCGAGAAATCTCAAAGGATCGATTATCTGAGGCAATCAGGTTGGGGTCCGATAAATCTCTCGAAGTCAGTTAGTCAGAGGCACTCCTTCACAAATCAGCTAGTCATAGGCAAAGTCACTTCAAGGTTGGGGCAGACGTTACAAGAGTGCGAAAAGTATCCTCTCTTGAAGATGGTTAATTAGAGTCACCTCTCCATATTTTCAGAGCTACTCAAGCAAGTTTTATCAACCTTCGAGTTCAGGACGAATGTCGGAAAGTCATGTTTAACCATTCCCTAACCTTCAACCAGAAATATTGTATCCAAACAGACGCTTTTCAACGTCATTCGTACCAGACCTGCCTCGAAAACCACCGGTTGAGCCATCATACCATTGCATAATTATTGCATATCATCTATCATAGTATAACATGAAGCCTTGTGAAACCAAACAGATAACCTAGAAAATATCACCTCATGCGAAAATTCAATTCTCATTGGTACCCAGAAAATATCACCTTCCAAAAATCAATCACAATCAAGTTTAACCCGTCCTTACCAGCGAAGTCCACACATACTTAGTATATCCTTCTTTCCCTGGCAGAGCGGTCCTTTAGCATATCATAAGCATCATTGCACTGCATCCTCAAATGTGTAGCCTTTCCATTTTTTATGGAGCATTATGCCATAGAAAGAAAAAATCAAACATATGCATGCAAAGCATAAGCCAGATTTTGTACCGTGCGTGAAGCTCAAAACAACTCTTAATCAAGACAATGACATATCCCCAGTAAACATTCTCTTGATCGGCTTTGTTTCCGTCAAATCCATGTGACGATGCGTTTCTTCGGAAAGGCTTTCTTTCTATCAAATCCCTTTGACGATGTGGTTCTTTGGATATGTTTTCTTTCTGTCAAATCCCGTTGACAATGTGACTCTTTGGTTCATGCTTTCTTTCCTGCCAAATCTATTTGACGATGTGGTTCTTTGGATATGTTTTCTTTTTGTCAAATCCCTTTGGAGATGTAATCTTTGGTTAGGTTTTCTTTCCGTCAAATGCCCTTTGATGATGTGGTTCTTTGGATATGTTTTCTTTCCCGTCAAATCCCTTTGACGATGTGATCTTTGGTTAGGTTTTCATTCCGTCAAATCCCTTTGATGAAGTGATTCTCTGGATATATTTTCTTTTCGTCAAATTCCCTTTGAAGATGTCGTTTTTGGTTCGGTCTTGTTTCCGTTAAAATCCCTTTGATGATGTGGTTTTTGGCTCGGTTTTCTTTCCATTAAATACCTTTGACGATGTGATTCTTTGGATATGTTTTCATTCCGTCGAACCCCTTTGACGATGTGATCTTCAGACAGGCTTTCTATCTGTTAAATCCCTTTGACAAAGTAATTCTTTGGATATATTTTCTTTCCCTCAAATTCATTTGATTATGTGATTCTTATGAGATGTGTTCTTTCTGTGAAATCCCTTTGACGATGTGATTCTTTGGATATGTTTTATTTCCGTCAAAATCACTTTGACAATGTGATTCTTTGGACATACTTTCTTTCTGTCAAATACCTTTTACGATGTGATCTTTGGATATATTCTCTTTTCGTCAAACCTCTTT
>OZ012735.1:562605231-562721450 GCA_963859935.3 Lathyrus sativus | reverse complement strand
TACTCGAACAAGCTTTCTTTCTGTCAAATCCTTTTGACGATGTGATTCTTCGAATTTGTTTTCTTTCCGTCAAATCCCTTTAATGATATGCATCTTTGGATATGTCTTCTTTCCGTCAAATCCCTTTGACAATGTGATTCTTCGTACTGGCTTTTTTTCTGTCAAATCCCTTTGACGATGTGGTTTTTCGGACAAGCTTTCTTTCCATCAAATCCCTTTAACGGTGTGATTCTTTGGATATATTTTCTTTCCGTAAAATCCCTTTGACAATGTGATTCCTCGAAAAGGCTTTCTTTCTTTCAAATCCCTTTGACGATGTGATTCTTTGGATATGTTTTCTTTCTGTTAAACCCTTTGATGATGTGATTCTTCAGACATGCTTTCTTTCCGTCAAATCCATTTGACGATGTGGTTCTTTGGATATTTTTCCTTTCCGTCAAATCCCTTTGACGATGTGATTCTTCATATAGGCTTTCTTTCTATCAAATCCCTTTGACAATGTGATTATTTGGATATGTTTTCTTTCCGTTAAACCCTTTGACGATGTGATTCTTCAGACAAGCTTTCTTTCCATCAAATCCCTTTGACGATGTAGTTCTTTGGGTATTTTTTCTTTCCGTCAAATCCCTTTAACGGTGTGATATTTGGTTTGGTTTTCTTTCCGTCAAATCCCTTTAACGGTGTGATATTTGGTTTGGTTTCTTTCCGTCAAATCCCTTTGACGATGTGGTTCTTTAGATAGGCTCTCTTTATACCAAATCCCTTTGACGATGTGTTTCTTTGGATATGGCTTTCTTTCCATCAAATCCTTTTGACGAAGTGGTCTTAGGTTTCTTTCTGTCAAATCCCTTCAACAATATCATTCTGGGGTTCATGGTTCTTTCTTTGGGTATGTTTTCTTTCCGTCGAGTTCCTTTGAAGACCTGTGACTGGGCTCCAATTACATACATCCCCACAGACTACAAATTTCCGAGTTCTCTTGGTATTCAATCTCCCTGTACTTTGAATGTCTAAACATCGTTGTTATCATCCTTTCAGGTTCAATTTGATTGAATAGGGGCAGCTGTAGCACCCCAAAAGTTTCCCTTTCGTTTTAACCGTAACTAGCTTGTGTTTTGTTCATTTCTAATTTTTTTTGCATATCATGGCATTGGCTCTCGACACATGGGATGAAGGTATTTTTGTGGCTCGAGGTTTCCTTTTATTGCAAGTTTTTAGAACAGCAAGCATCAGAGGCTTCAACACTTGTTTTGCTCAACAATCAAACACCCGATTATATTCTTCAGCAAGTACTTTTGAGCACATGAGGAAATTCACAGGTTATTTCAGGAATTTTACAGGTGCAATGTTAAAGGACAAGTTTCAGAGGCTTAACAAGGTTCAGAATAGATGGCAACAGGTGGTTACGCAAGTTTCCTCCACATGACGCCAAATTTGGCAATTTTTGAATGTGGTAATCGGTTACCACATATGGGTAATCGATTACCTTAGGCGTATTTTGCAAAAGTGGTTCAAATTTCAGCATTGCAGAATTTCCAATCATTTTCAACCTTTGATTTCACATGTGCATCATTGGAAGGATCTAGAATTGATTCATTTTCACCATTTCTCTCCAAATTTCAAACACTCCATTCCTAATTCCACTCCTTATTTCCATTCGTCATATTAATCCATGTTCCAATCCACATTCTAATTCCTAACCTAGGGATTATTTAATCCATTTCACTCCAAACCTCTCATAACTCTCACTCATTTTTCTGATTTTTCTACACATCTCACTTTAATTCTCTCAACTTTTCTCTTATTCCAAAACCTTCCACCAAAGCTCCATAACCAAAAGCTTCACAAATTGTGCATTGCAATTTGTGTACCTTTAAGCTAAACCTTCATTGCATCTTCATCCTTGGATCAATTCTGGTTTTGCAGTTCATTTGGATCTTGAATTAAGTTGTTGGAATCACTTTTGGAAGATTTTTTTCTTATTTGTGGATTTCTTACTTGGATTTTCAAGTTTTCTTGCTCAAGCTTCATAGATCCTTGGATTTCTTGCTTGGATCTGTTAATTTTAGCTTAACAACACTTACTAAAGCAATTCTCATCTTTGTTGGTTAGTAATTTCTAGATCTATCTTTGATATTGCTTAATCTTGCATGTTATAATGTAGATCTTTGGTTTGTTGTTGATGTGTGATCCATTTGCTTTGGTTTGATCTTTGATCTTGTTGGTTGTTTGATGTAATTGGAGTTTTCTTGTTGTGATATGACCTAATTTTCGTGCAAAATTGATAACTTGTTCATTTGGATGATCGGATAAGTCATTTGCTGCTGAAAAATGCTTTTGGAAGCTGATTTTTTTGCCTCTATCTCAGTGGTAATCAATTACCACTATCAGGTAATCGATTGCCATGCCTATTTTTCACGTTTCTGGTCATTTTTCAAAGAGGTAATTGATTACCTGATCATGGTAATTGATTACCACTGGGACATATTTCCTTTTTCTTGCATTTTCTTTCTTGTTAGGTTCCTTTTCATCTCTAACCTTCATGGACTGATATGATGCATTTATGTGGATTATTTTTGACCTTTTCCATCATGCTTGATTATTTGATTGTGATTCTTCGACGCGTGACTTTAATTCCGTTTGAACGCTTAACATGTTCATGTTGCTTGATTGATGTGATGATCATTTGCTTTGCTTACTTGTATCATGTTAAGATTAATGTTGATGATTATCCTGCTGGATTTGTGATGCATGTTTTCGCTTGCTTCCAATTCCGCCTGTCGCATGTTCGTTTAATCATTTGATTGTTTATTGAAAAGCATGTTGATCTTATTAATTATTGGTGATGCAATATTGTCGAGTAATTGTGCTTAATTGTTGATGCATTTCCATCCTTGCATGATACTTGTTCATGATTGGTATTTGCTCTTGTTAATTGCATTGAAAAATGTTTGCTGCCCTACTTTCACAGTTGTCTTATTCTGAACTTTGCATGTTGTCTATGTTGTCTTCCTTTTACACCTACTTTTGTGTTGAATTAGTAGCTGTTAAATGTTGTTGTGCTGCCTTGCTGGATTTTATTGTTGTTTTATGAAGGAAGCATTGTTGTAGTTGCTGTTTTGGGCTTTATTTTCTTGCTTTTTTCCTTGCCTGTGCATGTTCACTTAGGATTTTTATTCCAATTTAATTTCTGGTTAAATTTGGAGTAGGATAGACACTATGAGTGCAACCCATGCATGATAACATTAGGATAGTCCCTCTTAACCTCAACCTTAGGTCCATATTTTGCATGCTAACAATAGGAAAGAATCTCCTTTCGTATCCTGACCTTAGGACCACTTTGCATGATAATGTTAGGGCCGAGTTTCCCTTAGACCTTCCGTACGTCTCTCTTCTCATATCAAAACAATTCAAAGTACTTAATAAAGATGATGAATGTTGTGCGCCACAAGCCTTAAGCATATGGGAAATGATGAGTGGGGGTTTCTCCTCACTTGTCTAGAGTGTTTAGTGTATGCCTCTTGGTCGATATGTGACGCATTCTCTCCTATATCATAGTCTTTAGTGCAACGTGAGTCACAAAGCAAACTAATTCACTTCATTAAAACTCATAAACCAAATTCAAACCTTTTTTCTTTTGGGATTGTGTTCCAAACTCATTTTCAGAAAGAGTACGTTATTTTCCATTCTACCGCAAACAGACATCATTCCTAATTGCTGGAATGGGAACTTAACGTCGCTCATAAAAAACACCTAACTAACCTGTGGTTTTGTTAACTGGACTACGTTTGCGCTAATTTCTCATACCAGATGAGGATATGTAGGCACAAGACGACGATGTCTTGGCGAGAAACCTTCCCCCATCACCCGTAGTTTCCCGAACTACGTTGACTATAAATTTTCCATTGCACGAGGGAATACGTAGGCATAGGGCGGCAATGTCCTATTGAGTCTCTTTCTTTTTCTTTTGTTGTTGTTTTCATTTAGCAGTAGCTTTTAGATAACACACCCTTTGATTAGACAACAAGCATGGATCCCGTTGAGTACAACGGACGCGAGGGGTGCTCATACTTTCCCCTTGCGTAATTGACTCCCGAACCCAAGATTTATTACGATGACCTTGTATTTTCCTGTTCTTCAGATTTTCTTCGATTGTTTCCTTTCCCTCTCTTTGGGATAAATAAAGTTCGGTGGCGACTCTTCTGTTTTTTCGACGATTCTTTTTGCAGTTGCGATAGTACCCTTGCTTGAGATAAGCATTTCATGAATGGACCTAGTCTACTAGAGATAATTTTGTCCCTGCTTGGGGAAGCATCGAACTCTTAAGGTCTTGCTAGGAAGGATATTCATTGAAATTATGCTAGGGGAGAAATCAAAGTCTTCACTGAAAAGCTTTAACTCTACTGGAGGTGTCATACATTGGCTATCAACATGAATCCTGCAATATCCTGCCATAATACTCTGAACCTCGGAGAGGTGACTCTGATTAACCGTCTTCTAGAGAGGATAACTCTTCGTGCTCTTGAAGTGATCTGTTTCAAAATGAGCCTTTGAAGTAACTTTGTCCCTGTTTGATTGATCTTCGAGAGATTTTCTAAATCTCGACTTGATTGCCCCAAATTAACCGTTTTTAGAGAGATTTCTCAACATAGTTGCCCCATTAACTGAACTTTGGGGATATTTCTTGACATAACTGCCCCATATTGGCATCTTCTGAGAGAGTCTCTTGGCCACATGCTCCTCAATATATTTATTCAAAATTTCCTTCTGGAAAAATTAAACTTCTTGACTAATGTTCATTATATAAATCTCATTGGTGACAAATATCTGTATGCAAGAAGAAAAGCTTTATTCTGAGAATGATAATTCTAATGCAACACACACGTTAATCTTGGAGTTTTTGTTGAAAATATATCGCCAAACCTCATGAATTAACCACTAGTTGCGACATTGATTTTTTGAATGGGCACCATGAACATGCAATACCAACAAAGTCTTTTAGTATAACTCATGGGAGTCAGGAATGTTATCTTGTTGAAGTATGCCTTCAAAATAAGCCCTGCTTCAATTTAAACTTTTAAGGGTTAAATCATAGTTTGGTTCATGGTTTCAGAAAAAAAGGATTTTTGGCTCAAACTTTATTTGTACCCACCCATTCTCCTTGATAATCTCCAATCTACATTCAATTTATTCAGCACAAACGCTCCCCTGAATGGTAGAAGTGATGGGCAGGGAACCCATAAGAATTTCGAAGTGGCAGTCACCCTTTTTGTCTTTGGTGTCTGTAATCACACGACCTTGTTATTTTTTGAGGATTTTTCTTTTGTCATCCTTTTCATTTTCCCCTTTTCTCTTTTCTTTTTTTATTCCCTATTTTTTCTCTGGACGGATTCTTTAGAATTTTCAATTTTGAAGTCCAGTGGGATGCCGCACCTTTTGCCTAAGTCACTTGTTTTCAAGTTTCGACTTGGCAAGCTTTTTTCCTTTCCTTTTTATTTTGATCTCTTTTTTTTGAACAAGTCGTGTGACATTGGTTATCTTGGAAGGGTCATGACTGCCTCATCCTTTAGTTAGTGAGGGATAAACATTATGGGATTATGAAGGATAAATGGTAATGGATCCTTGGATGCACATTCCTTTTGAAATTTAAACGCTCAGTCAGACTAACTGAAGACTACCCAGCCCCTGGGTTAAGATCAAAGGTTTTTCATTTTCAGAACGAAACTCCTACTTCAAGGCTCAAAAGGGTTAATGAAGATCTATCTCCCTTATATCTCTGGTGTTTAGAGATTTTGAAACAATGTATGTACATCATCAGCAAGGTTTTATTCAAAAGCATACAACCAGAAAGTTTGTGTTTTCACTTCATCATCCTCCCTCAAAGAGTTTTAAGAAAGAAGAGTTGGTATTGCAATGCACAAAAAATATATGAGTTGACATGAATGAATTACTTCAAGAGAAACATGATCATTGCATTAAGATCATCATTAAAAAAACAAACAAGGTTTTTACATGGAAACAAAGCATTAACAAACAATGAAAATACAAATAAAATGCAGTAAAGAAAACTGATGATTGCCATTGTTAAGGAAGCCTGGCTCCGCCTAGACTAATACTTCTGATGATGTCCTTGCAGTCTCAAGTGCTCACTTGGAAGGCTTCAATTAATGTGCAGACCATCTGCAGTGAAAGTAATCACCTCTGAATCAATTGAATTCTGCATCTTATGCTTGAACACGTTGAAATTTTCAATTTCGTGCCCCTGCGTCCCTGAGTGGTACTCGCACCTAACATTCATGTCATAATCTGGAGGGAGGGGATCTGGAACAAGCGCAACTTCTCTTAGCTGAATGAAGGAGCCTTGGAGTAGGCGAGCAAGCAGCTGACTGTGAGGAACATAAATGAAATCAAACTTTCTCTCAGGCCTTCTCGATCTTTGTTGTTTCTTCTAGAAGTCATTCTGTTGTTGATACCGATTAGGGCATTCCCCTCATTCAGGTACTTTCATCCTTAGACTTGGGCGAGGAATAGGCAACAACTGTGGATGTGGAGATTCTAAAACCAAGGACTGTAAGATATGCCCATGACTTGATGCAACTTCAGAGGAGAAAATAGGAATATCCACTTCTTTTGCAGTAACTGAAATAAGACCACCTGGCAAGTTTATGCCGCCCGACGTGAACTCAACTGCCTTTGAATCGATTAAGTCCTGAACTTGGTGCTTAAAAGCCTTGCATTTATCCATATTATGCCCCGATGCCCCATAATGGAAATCACAATGGGCACTTGCATCATAGCCTGGTGGAGGCTTACCAGCAAATGGAGCCAGAGTCCAAAGTTCAACATATTGAAGTTGAAGCAAGTGTTGTAACAACTAAGCATAAGTCATAAGGAGATGGTCAAAAATTCTTCCAGTATGCTTCGGCCTCTACACGTACTTTTTAATATTAGGATTATCTTGGGAAACAGGAGGTGGTTGCTGACGGGGAAATTCTGGAACCTCAGGTCGTGCAGAAAATCTGCGAGGCACATCACGCACTGGGAGAGATTCCACAGGCAAGGGAGGAATAACAATTTCTGGTGCAGCCTCAGGCATAGGATTACCTTCCTTTCTTAACACATTCCTCATGACTTTCATAATCAGGCCCATCTGAGTCTTCAATTGATGGACTTCCTCCCTCAACATTTTCTGATCCTGAGACAAAGCTTGCATGTCCACCATGAATTGTCCCATCTGGCTTCGTACTTCCCTCGACTCTACTTGAATCTGTTCCATAGTCGACTTCTAGCTTCTTTAAAAAGTTAAGTTTGAAACTCTGAAGAAAACCAAGTCAGGATAACAAAAGACCAGCTTTGAACACCTGTTATGCAAATTAAATGCAAATTCCATATTCGACTGTTTCAAGGGAACTTGCTTGCTTTGATTCAAGTTTTTCATGGGAAAACTATAAGGAAAAGATAGACAACCTGACTACGAGACCCATAGCTAAGATCCCTAGAAATAAAAGAACATGTATGCCAGAATACAAACGTGTTATGATGATATGGATGCAGAGGCATGGGATCAAGGCTTTCAAAAATTCTGAATAAATTTTGTGTTATAGACTAAATAAGGCCATAATTCTGCTTCACCGAGTAAACTGGAAAACCAGAATACTAGAGTAACCATAATACCCAGGATCAAAAGTCCACACTGACAAGAAAACCGGAAAACCGAGTAGGTTGAAAGTCAAGGTTTCCTGCAAAACACATCCCTTCTCACATGTGGGTTCTAGTATTTGATATGGTATCCTATGCAGGTCCTCAGTCTCACAGGCTCTCAGGTCGAGAAATGATGATATGTTCATTATTTCTGGTTTGACATCATCATCAATCAAGGAGGCCTCAACTGATTTCCCATGAACGGTCTCTAGAGTCGTAAGCTCTCTAAGTCAACACCCTATCTTATGCACCAGATGTACAGGATAGAGTATCTCCAAAGAAATCCTCATCTGAACGTGAATTTTGTGCCAACTATACGTAGCCAGACGCCATATAAGTTCCACTACTCTCCACTCTAATCCTAAGTGTATACTCAAGCCTGGGTAGTGGGCTTATCTCTCATGGAACAAACTCACCCAACAACACAGCAACAACAAAGCATAATAAGATAACAATATTCAAATGCAACAATAAAATGAAAATGCAGTAATATACAACAGATAATGTACATAAAAACAAATAACTGCACAAAAGTAAACACCTAATGAAAAAAAATAGACAAGCGCTAGGATTAACTCACATAGGGAACCACAGTCCCCAGCAGAGTCGCCAATTGTCGCAACTGCAAAAAACACCTGACAGAAACAACAAAAGAGTTTCCACCAAAAATTATTTATCCTGACAAAGGGAAACGAAACGATCAAAGAAAACCTAAAGAAAGGAGAAGACAAGGTCATCGCAACTAAATCTTGGGTTTGGGAGTCGAATGTCGCTATGCGAAAAATGACACAGAGTCGCCACCGAATTTTATTTATCCGAAGGAGGGAAAGGGAAATAACGATAAAACCTTTAGGGAAAGAAAATGGTCATTGCAAGCACATTTTGGGTTCGGAAGTCGGTTATGCAAGGGAAAGGTATTAGCACCCCTCACATCCATCTTACTCGATGGGAACCTTTTAAGTTGTCTAGCTTGAATGGTGTTCTAATCTAAAATTCTACTTGCTAAAGGGAAAGAGGGGTTGATTTTTTATTTGAGTGTTCGCCAAGGATTGGGGCCCTTGTGCCTACGTATATTCACTTGTAAGAAGTGGAGAATTAGAGCATTTGTAGTTCACGAGACTACGGTGAAAAATGGGAAGTTTGGGTGAACGATGCTATCGTGCACATTCTAGCAGTTAGGTGTATTGCGGCTCGCTCATGGAGTCTTATGAATTACCTGTTTACGGTAGAACGGACGTAACATGTCCTTTTTGAGGGGAAAAAATGGAAGGGTGGAAAAGAAATGAGAGTGCTCGCTAGGATTGTCGCTTTCGCGAAAATAAGGTGCCGACACAACAGAAGAGTCGCCACCTTTCATTATTTATCCCTCAGAACGGGAAAGGAAACGATCGGAAAAACCTTACGAAAAAGGGTAAGACAAGGTCGTCGCAACCATTGTCTGGGTTCGGGAGTCGGTTACACAAGGGGAAGGTATTAGCACCCCTCACGTCCGTCGTACTCGACGGGATCCACGCTTGTTGTGTTTACTGGACGAGTTGGTTTATCTATCTACCTATCAAGGCTGGCTTAAAAAGAAAAGAAACTGACTCGGCAAAGCGTCGCGCTTTATGCCTACGTATTCTCATCAGAGAATGAGAAATCAGAGTCAACGTAGTTCGACCTACGACGGGTTATGGGGAAGGTGGCTCGCCAATACATCAGTATTGTGCCTACGTACTCTCAACAGGTATGAGAGATCAGAGCTTACGTAGTTCGGGACACTACGCATTATTTCCTGTCTTTTACGAAAGAAGTGTTTTTTATTGTGTTTGCAATTTCAATCGCACTAGAGACTATGACCTGAGAGTGAATGTGTCGCATGTCACCCAAAGGGTACCATACTAAACATCCAGATTGTGGAAAAGAAACTCTCCCACAATCCTTTCTCAGATAGCTTAAGGCTCGTAACGCACGAAAGAAATCATTCATGATTACTGTATCTTATGCTGTTTTGAGATGAGAAGAGAACAGGCCCAACTAGGAGGGAGACTATCAAGTCCTACTGTTGTCATGCCAAGGGTTCATCCTATGGTTGAGGTTTGAACAAGGATCTCCTAGAAGTTATCATACATAGGTTTCAACCTAAAGTTCTATCATCACTTCCTTATCAAAGGAAATGTGAGTCCTAAGGGATCATGTCAATGATACACCGAAACAGATAAAGCATCAGCTTAAACAGTAAACGACTGTAAAATGCATGCAATGCAAGTGAGGGAGGAAATGTGTGTGGGGCATCAGCCTCCACAAGCTCATTTCAACCTCAAGCCAGAATGAGTAAAAACAATCATACTAAAACATAAAACATGCTATCAAGCAATAATACAGTAAACCGCAATCATACAGAAGAAATAAAGATCATGCTATCAAGCAAAATAAACCACATGGGCAAGGGAGCTGGGCTCTACCGAATACCCGCAAGCAAAGCCATACAGTAACAATACAAGCAGAGGGAGCAACTCAACCTCTAGTGCAATCATGCTCCTAGATTCTACTTAGTCTAGATATGAACTTATTCTAATGCATCAAGCAAGTCAAACAAAACACATCAATACAGAAAAGAAACAGCAAAGAAAGCAGCTCAACTCCTCTCTCCAAGCTTCAGCTCTTCTAACAGCAACTCAGTCTTCAGACTTCAATCACTCTTGACAAATATCAATCTGCTTCTCTAGGTTTCAACCCTTCACCATAAGTTTCAACTTATCCTCCCTTCCTTAAGCTTCAGCTTCTTAATCAGTTCCACCTTCAGGCTTCACTATTAACCACAAGTATCAACTTGATTCCTTCAGGATCTCCAAGCATCAAAGTAAGTATCAACTTCCTTTGTTCTTCAAGCTTCCTTTGCTTTACCAGTCTCAACTTGGTCTTCTCTCCCTGCCAGCTTCAGCTTCTCAGGGTAATCTTCAGTCACTTAGAAGTATCAACTTCATCCTTCAATCTTTAAGCATCAACTCTTCATTCCGTCTTTACTGGATCTTCATTGGGTCTTCAAGTATCAACTTGATCTTCATGCTCTTCAAGCTTCAGCTGGAATGGCAATGCTTAAGGAATCATCCTCTTCCACACTCTTCAATGAAGTCTTCATCTTCACACTCAAGCCCAACATCTCTCAAGATACTCAAACCAGAGGAAATCACTTAACTGGATAAGCTGGGATATTAAACTGCTTATTGACCACCAAAGGTGACCTATAAGGGTTCAACATCAAAGGTATGGTTCCCTCAAAATTTCTACTTCTTAGGTACCATCACTTATCCCTCCAAAGGAGAGAGGTGAATACCCTGAAAGGACTTTGAATCATAGGGAGGAATGGAGGTGAAAGATACCATCCATGTTTAAGAAAGAAATTAACTAGGTCTAAGCTCTACTTAATTCCTAACCCTAAAACAACAACAAAACAAACAAGATTCTCAAGCTCTCAAGCTCCTCAATCAATCTCCAAGTCTTCTACTATGCTCCTCAATGCCCTCAAAGCAAAACCAAGCTCACCAAGCCCACAAAGCAAGGTAAACAAAAATACAAGCCCCCAAGGGCAACACAAACAACCATCAACTACACAAATCATCTAAAAATAGTATACTATTATATTAAAACCTAATATAATTTCTAGGGGATCCTATATACCTACCCTTAATACCCTATATGTCCCAATGTCTAACTTGACCTAGAAACCCAAAATTCTAGTGTTATTGTGGACCTATGTTAAGGATTGACCTAATTCTACACAACCTAAAGTCATCTAAGCAAAACTAATAAAAAATTAATCAAAAAATTATGTAATAAATCCAGAGGGGAGCTAAGGTCCTAATCTAACTATCCTAAAAAGAATGGCTTAAAAATATGAAGGGAACTTGCTAAACAAAATTCTACAAATCTATGCATCAACATAAAAGAATTAAAATGCTATTAAAAGAGAAAATACACAAAAAATATTAAAATGCATGAAAATTTAAATATTATGGTTTTATAATTTTCTAGACATGACCATGAAATGGGAGAGAAAATCCCCAGCAAAAATCATTAATTTCCTATTTAATATGATTTTTCAAAGATTAATGAAAAATGGAGAAAAAAGAAATTAAAATAAGAAATATTTGGTGCAGATAGCAACTATGTTCAGTTCATTTTTCATATGGGCTAAAAATGGGGGTTCAAAAAGCAATGCGCGCCAGGCCCAATTTTAATCAGAAATTAAATCAGAAAATATAAATAAAATGAAAAAGAAACGGTGCAGAAAGTAAAGAAATACAGTTCATTATGCAACTGGGCCAAGACTTGGGGTGCAGATAGAAACTCATTTCATTAAGCCCAACACAATCTTTTAATGAAACGCAACACTTCATGCTGGTTTCAAACTCTCTTCACAAACGAAGATTAAATCACGGCCGTGGGATCTTGGTCTTAGTCAAGGGTCAGCTTATGATCTAACGGTATCTCACTCATCTTCTTCCTCCAGCCATGGAAATGGAGGGGAAGCTCCATAGTTGCAGAGCTTGAAACCCCAATTCGAAATCCATCAAATCTCAATGAAAAACTAAAATTCCAAACCCTAATCTGTCCAGAATTTCATGCTGATCACATCCATGGTCTTGAAATCAATTGAATCATCCTAAATCTTCAAACCCGATCCAAGGTCAAAATCATGCTCAAACTTCAGTTCTCACAATTCTTGAAATTAACTACCTCAGAATGATCACCACCTCACACTGATTAATTCTTGATATCTAACTCATGCTATATCTCAATATATCTCGTGTTCTTGGTCCAAACAAAAATGGTGTCATCAACTGAAACCTCACCAATTGCTCTCAAACTCTTCAGAATCCATCTCCTATTGGTCTCTAACCGTTCTAACCTAACAATTCTTGCTAATTATGCCTAAATCATGGTGTAGAAGAAAAGTTACTAACATGTTGAACCTTGATTAACAGATGGGGTAAACCTTCACTTCAAGCCTTCAAACTCTTCAGAATCAATCCTTGAATGATGATAGAGCTTCTGTTTGCAAAAGATTGGGCCAAGAAAGCTTGAATCTCCAAACTCGATGGTGACTTGCAACCTTCAAAATCCAAAAGATATCTCCTCAAATCTCCATGGTTTTTCTCTCAATTTGGTATGCACAGCTTCAATATGATCAGAGGAATGTGTTTAGATTGAAAGAATGAATGGAATTGAATCAGAATGTGGATTTTGATTTCAACTTGCAATGGAAGCAAGTGAAATGGCTATCTCTCTCTCCTCTCAAATCTCTCACCAACCTTGCACCTGAGCAAGTTCTATACATTATATAGAGTGATTTAGAATCATCTAGAACCATCTGGAACCATCCAATGAGAAATTGGAATTCTCATGTCATGAGTTTATGGATTCATCTCATCTCACATGCCATCTCATGACATAGCCCTTGCAGCCCTTGTAACTGACTTGAAATTCTCCCTAAATGAGATATGTGGTGTGTTAAAACACTTTACTAGCTTGTACATTAAGTTTCCTTATGTTTTGCATTTGAACCTTATTATGCAAGCAAGCATTTTCCAAAGCAACCCCATGATCTAGGCCTCAATTCAAAAAAGTGGCTGAACCATTGTTTTTAGAATGTCTTTTAGAGTCAAAATGACATATTATATGCCATGGTTTAGATGTGTAACTTGGAAATTCCAATTTCCAATTTGAACTTATTTAACTTATGCCTCCATTTTAGGTCATTTTTATCACTTTTTGCTACAAGCCTTTTCAACATCTCATGACCTCCCTACTAGCCTTAAAACATCATTCTAAGCAAGTCTGATGTTGAAGATTTTTCCATTTGAAGCTTGGAAATAGGAGTTATGGCCTTATGCTTGAAATGACCTGTAATCTCCAAATGACCAAAATGCCCTTGACTTGTCAAAGCCATAACTTGAGTTCTACAAATCCTATCAAGGACTTCTAGTACTCTCTAGAAATCTACGAAGATGAGGAACAACATTCATGTTGACCAAAAGTTCATAGGAATCATCCTTCTTGGGCAAAAGTTGGATGCAAGTTGGGTGACTTTCAAGGCCCCAGATTCACATACCTCAGATGGCCTGTAACTTGTCAAAGTCATAACTTGAGCTCTACAAATCCTGTCAAGGACTTCTAGTACTTAAATTAAAGCTAAGAACAAGCTCTACAACATTCATGTTGTAGGTAAGATGAGATGACAATCACATCTTGAGCTAGACTTCCTTGAAGATAGGGATCAAACTAGGGGATTTTACACTATCAAGCCTTAGAAACCCTAGCTTAAAACTTCTCAAACTCCTCAATCATGATGAGTTGGTCTAGGAATCATCCTTATAGCATCTCAATGCATCAATCCATGATCACATGGCTCTTGGATTAGGTCTCAACCCTCTCCAAATCATCAGTTGACCTAGGGTTGACCCAGTCAAACCCTAATTGCACCACTCATGGCTGAGTCTTCTGAATCTTGTACAATGACCTCTCTAGGCCTCATGATGGCTTTCAAGACATCTCATAAGCTCTCTCAAAGCTTCAAGTCCCTCCTCATAGCTTCAGAATCATCTGAGGAGCCCCTACAACTCTCAAGTTATGAGGCACACAACCTTGGTTTCAACCAATCTCTCTGAGGATCTCTTAACCTCTCTGACAAAGATATCAACCTTTGAACACTTGAATAACCTCCTTGACTAGCTTCATAGTCTTGTATAGCTCTTGATGGGTAATCATACCTCTTGATCTACTGCACACATATCAATGAGATGTAGATGATAATGCTAGTGGACACAAGCTAGGTAAATAAGTGTTGGTCAAATTTTGGGGTGCAACAGCTGCCCCTATTCAAACGGCTTGAACCTGACTGGGTGAGGAGCGAACGACTCTCAGCCAATCAAGGTGCGAGACGGTTGAATACCGATAAACCCGGAAATTTGCCAACTGCACAAGTACACGGTACTCTGCTGGGAACAAATCTTCAAGAACTGAAATAATAGCTGCACGACAACTAGCTAGAGAATTGGTCACACGGTAACCGGTAATACATGGTCGATCATGCCATCAGGCATCACGATTCCTCGGGACTCATCGGGTCAACATTCATGTTGATCATGCCATCAGGCATTCAAAGAAAACTTCGGGCATCAGCTAGACTTCATCAGCAAGTCGGGAATAGAATTCTTGGTCAATCATGAACAAATTAAGGATATGCAATCCTCTTCCATCAGGCACTCCGCATCAGCTGAGAGAACTGCTTCATTAAACACGGTCGGACTTTAATCATGAAGTCTTCAGAGGAAGTTTCAACTTCGCTGTTCAGAAACCTGTTGGGGATGACGCACCTCCGCTGGGGGATTCTAGAGAAACTATCAAGTAACTCTGCTTCGGGGATCCAGAAATCATTCTGGATGAATCAACTCTGCCGAGGACTTCAAGAATCGTCTTGGACAAATAACTCCTCCGGGGGCTTCAAGAATCATCTTGAACTGATAACCATGCTGGAGCTTTCAGGAATCATCCTGAGCAAACCCTCTGCCGGGGACTCCAAGTATCGACTTGAGCAACCACTCTGGCGACTGCACTGGGGATCTTAAGAATCATCTTAAGCAAACGACCCCGCTGGGGAATTCAAGAATCATCTTGAACCGAAGACTTTGCTGGGGACTTCAAGAATCATCTTGAGCAAGCGACTTCGTTGGGGAGAATTTCAGGAATCATCCTGAGCAATCAATTCTGCGGCGGAACACCTGCAAAACAAGAATGGTAACAACCTAGATCATGTTTACTATGATATGCTTCGGCAGTGGCGCAATGCTCCACACGGTGGAAATGCTATGCGTTTATGATAAATGCTATGCAGTCATGCACAATGATGCGATCCCGTCAGCAAAATAAATGCTGAAGGGAGACTCATCCTGTCAAGGAGAGAGAACTACTCAGATAGAGGAATCATCCTGCTGAGGAGAACAAGGTCACGCCAATCTCAATTGGACTCCGCAGGGGAAACAACTTCAGTTGACTGCTGCGGGGGAACAAAGCTCTACGAGAACCTGGACCTGCTGAGGGAAAGCGATATCAATCGCTGGAATAGACTGTACGGCCTTCACGGCTACTTCCCTGGGAATAATGACTCCGGTGGGGAAATGCAGCATCAACTATTCATCACTCCACTGGGGAAAACCAATCATGGCTTGAGCAGCTTCCAAGGATTCAGCTCTCTTGGGGGTCTGCAAACTCGGCTGAGGAAGGAGAAATCATTCTGTTTTCTGGGGAGAGTACGACTCTGCGAGGGAATCTCAATTCCGCTGGAGACTTCAGTCTTGCACCATCAATTGCTGCACACTTCAGTATGACTCAACTGAGGAGATGGCATTCCTTCAGGATGCATCTGATTGGGGAGAGAATCTTCTCTGCCTGGGGAGACATATCAATGCTCACGATCTCACGTTCAGACTCTGCGGGGAGAGGCTACTGAACTTTGCTGGGGAAGGAGGAATCATCCTGCTTGGGGACGCGCCCGGCGCACTGTCTGGAATAAGCTACACCTGTAACAACACAAACAAACAGACAAGATACCCTTCTCAAAGGGACCTATCAAGGTTATTATCTCGTGACAATATTCAAGTAATTCATTGTTTCAACAATCAGTGGCCTAGGCCAGTAAGTTTATGTATGCGCATTTTATCAAAAACATCGGCGTTCTTTTCCGCAAACAAAACAAGTAAATGCTAAACAGGCAAACAAAATTGCTGAATAGTATACATTTTATTGATAACGAACCCCTGAATGGGTAAAAATGTTTTACAACAGATGCAAGCTCCTGGAATGAGGAAGCCGCGCAAAAATAAAGCATAAATATACATCAGTATATACAAATGTCGGCAACGAGGCGTAGACGAACACCATGAGTTGATCCCCCTATGACCCACTCGACTTCGATACTTCTCCGACGCTTCAGCTTCAGAAGAGATTGATTCAGATAAACGGCCCTCAGGTCTTCCAAACCACTAAACAAAGAAAGTCCACACGCGGAACGCAGTCATTTGCTTTTTCAAATCCCTAACTTTTGCGTGAACCGCCCTTTGCGGGTTTTCAGTTCACCGGGATACCCTTTCTTGCCAAAGTCGCCCATCCAGGTTTTCGACTTTGCGGGTGTACATTTTTTCAATTTATATCCCTAATTTTTGCCCGAACCTTTTTCCTTTTTTATGGTTCGCTGGGATGCCCCATTTTTTCCTGGACTATCTTTTTTTTTGTCCATCGGGTCGCTTTCAAGCAAAGTATTTTTTTACTGCGTCCGTGTTCACCGGGGATGCAAAATCTTCACCATCCATCGTGGATAACAACAAAGCTCCTCCCGAGAAGACCTTGCTGACGACATACGGACCTTCATAATTGGGAGTCCACTTGCCCCGGTGATTAGAGTGTGGAGGAAGAATCTTCTTCAGGACGAGATCACCCGTCTGAAAGCTTCTAGGACGCACCTTCTTATCATAAGCTTTCTTCATTCGGCTCTGGTACAGACGACCATGCGCAATCGATGCTAACCTCTTCTCGTCCATCAGGCTGAGTTGGTTCAGTCGGTTCGTAATCCATTCTGCCTCGTCGAGTTTCACATCCACCAAAACTCGCAAAGAAGGGATCTCCACTTCTAATGGTAGGACTGCTTCCATACCGTACACCAAGGAGAAAGGAGTTGCCCCGGTTGACATACGTACCGTCGTACGATAACCGTGCAATGCAAACGGCAGCATCTCGTGCCAATATTTGTAGGTCACAACCATCTTCTGAACGATCTTCTTTATGTTCTTATTGGCCGCTTCAACGACACCATTCATCTTCGGCCGGTAAGGAGATGAGTTGTGGTGCTCAATCTTGAAACTCTGGCACAGCTCCTTCATCATCTTGTTATTCAGATTCGAACCATTATCAATAATGATCCGCTCGGGAATTCCGTAACGACAGATGATGTCCCTCTTTATGAATTTAGCCACCACCTGCTTGGTCACATTAGCGTATGAGGCTGCCTCCACCCACTTGGTGAAGTAGTCGATAGCTACTAGAATGAAGCGATGACCGTTAGATGCAGTGGGCTCGATCTTGCCTATCATGTCGATGCCCCACATGGAGAACGGCCACAGGGAGGACATGACATTTAACGGGCACGGCGGCACATGAACTTTATCAGCATAAATCTGGCATTTATGACATCTCTTCGCGAATTTAAAGCAATCTGATTCCATCGTCAGCCAGTAGTATCCTGCTCTCAGGATCTTTCTTGTCATAGCATGCCCGCCGGCGTGCGTACCAAATGTGCCTTCATGGATTTCTTCCATGAGCATACTCGCCTCTTTCTCATCTACACATCTGAGTAGCACGAGATCGTGGTTTCTTTTATACAACACTCCATCAGGATTGAGATAAAAATTTCCAGACAGCCTCCTCAGAGTCTTCTTATCCTGGGTTGACGCACCCGCAGGATACTCCTTAGTCATAAGGAAAGTCTGGATGTCATGGAACCATGGCTTGCCGTCGGCGGCTTCCTCGATCGCAAAGACGAATGCAGGTCTATCAAGACGAGAAAGGACAATTCTTGGAGCCTCATTCCAAAAATTGACTTTATACATTGAAGCCAACGTGGCTAAGGCATCAGCCATCTGATTCTCGGCCCTGGGTACATGATGGAGTTCCACTTGATCAAAGAACGGAAGTAGCCTCCTGGCATAATTCATGTACGACACCAAATTCGATTGACGAGTCTCCCACTCCCCTTTAATCTGGTTGATCACAAGCGCCGAATCACCATATACGTCTAGATTCTTGATTCTCAAATCAATTGCCTCTTCTAGACCCATGATGCATGCTTCGTACTCCGCCTCGTTATTAGTGACTGGAAACGTCAGTCTCGCAGTAAACGGGATATGGGATCCGTGGGGAGTCGTGATGACCACCCCTATGCCACTTCCGTAGAAATTACCCGCCCCGTCAAATATCAATTTCCACTGGGACTTCCTATCTGGCCCCTCGTCGGGCAACGGCTCATCGCAATCCTTTGCTTTGAGAAACATGATATCCTCATCAGGGAATTCAAATTTCATCGGCTGGTAATCCTCGATCGGCTGGTTCGGCAAGGTAATCAGACAATACGCTTCCCTTGATGGCTTTCTGGGACACGTACTGAATGTCATATTCCATTAACATCATTTGCCATCTGGCAATCCTACCCGAAAGAGCCTGCTTCTCGAAGACGTACTTGATCGGATCTATCTTCGAAATTAGCATGGTGGTGTGATTGAGCATGTACTGTCGTAAACGTTTGGAAGCCCAAGCTAGTGCACAACACGTCTTCTCCAGCATCGAGTAACGATATTCATAATCTGTAAACCTTTTACTCAAGTAGTAAATGGCATGCTCCTTTCTACCCGTCTCGTCGTGCTGACCGAGAACACACCCCATACTGTTCTCAAGAACTGTCAAGTACATGATTAATGGCCATCTAGCCACTGGGGGTATCAAGATTGGAGGTTCCTGAAGATACTGCTTTATCTTGTCGAATGCCTTTTGGCAATCCTCATTCCAGCTAATCGCCTGATCTTTCTTTAAAAGTTTGAACATCGGTTCACACGTGGCCGTAAGCTGAGAGATAAACCTTGCAATGTAGTTTATTCTGCCCAAGAAACCACGAACTTCTTTTTCTGTTTTTGGCACTGGCATTTCTTGTATGGCTTTTATTTTCGCAGGATCAACCTCGATGCCTCGTTCGCTCACGATAAACCCCAGTAACTTTCCGGACCGTACTCCAAAAGTACACTTGTTAGGATTCAGCCTCAACCTGAACTCCCTAAGCCTCTCAAAAAGTTTCAGCAAATTGACCAGATGTCCCTCCTCCGTTTGGGACTTCGCAATCATGTCATCCACATAGACTTCAATCTCGTGATGAATCATGTCATGAAACAAAGTTACCATTGCTCGTTGGTAAGTGGCCCCTGCGTTCTTCAGACCGAAAGGCATTACCTTATAGCAAAATGTTCCCCAGGGAGTGATAAACGTCGTTTTCTCCATGTCCTCCGGCGCCATCTTGATTTGATTGTAACCGGAGAAGCCATCCATGAACGAAAACACTGAGAACTGGGTTGTGTTGTCGACCAACACGTCGATATGAGGCAACATGAAATCATCTTTAGGGCTCGCCCTATTCAAATCCCGATAATCGACGCACATGTGTACCTTACCGTCCTTCTTCGGTACAGGTACTATGTTGGCGACCCACGGAGGGTAAGTGGTGACCACTAAGAAGCCAGCATCAAACTGCTTCTGCACTTCTTCCTTGATCTTAACGGCCATATCTGGTCTCGTCCTCCTAAGCTTCTGCTTAACGGGAGGGCAATCTTCTCGCAATGGCAAGTGGTGGACCACGATGTCCGTATCAAGTCCGGGCATGTCTTCGTATGACCAAGCAAAGACGTCACTATACTCTCTTAGCATCTCGACTAATCTCTGCTTGACATCATTCTGCAATGCAGCCCCTATCCTGACGTTTCTGACGAGCTCTTCAGAATCCAGATTCACGATCTCAATCTCCTCTTCATGAGGCAGAATAACTTTCTCCTCTTATTTCAACAAGCGGGCCAACTGTTCAGGAAGGTCTTCGTCTTCATCAATCTCTTCTTCGGCTTGATAGATCGGGCAATCGAAGTCGAAGTGAGCCGTAGAAGGTCCAGAGTCGATGTCATCTGTTATGTGGATCCTGCAATAACAAGGGTTAAGTTTAAAACAAGGATGTGCAGGCTAGCACAAACCCCATTGCCATTTTATTGTTTTTCAAAACAAATATAAAACAGGAATAACAGAGATCACAATATTTGAATACGAAGAAAACACCTTTGATTTATTAACAAAATGCATGTACATAATCCAACAAGGCCCTGACAATAAAACCACTATGCCCCGGGTAAGACATAGGGTTGTACAATGATTGGAAAAAGTAAATCATTACTCTTCGCTTGTCATCTGGATGATATCCTTGACGGACCAATTGTTGAGGCCATCGTCCGGCTTGCTTGGCTGGATCCAAGAGTCGAGGTCACAGTCGCTATCCCCGTTGTCTTCAGACACCGCGTTGATGCTTTCGAAAATCATCCCGCCGCTGGTAAACTGGATCGACCCTTTACCTCGAGACGCACTGCTAGAAGAAGAAGAAGCTTCAGCTCCAGGAGAATATCCCAACCCAAACTTATCTTGCTTATTAGGTATCTCCAAAACTCGCCCCCAGCCTGGGGTAGATCCGGCTTGGACAACGGCCCGAGCTTCCTTGAACAAGGAGAGAGTCATCTCTTGCTTTTCAGTGACTACAGGAGCTACGTCCTTCACTTTGACAGCTTCGAACGCTTGGCATAGAGTCTCATGGATTTCGCCATCCATCTCCACATACTTGAAGGATGACAAATGGCTCACCATTATGTCTTCCTCGCTGCAAACGGTTACGATGCTTCCTCCGACAGCACATTTGAGGTTTTCGTGCAACGTGGAGGTCACGGCACCAGCAGCATGGATCCACGGCCGGCCCAAGAGACAACTGTAGGCACGCATGATGTCCATAATATAAAAGACCGCGTCGAACGTTTCCGGACCGACTTGGATTGGCAGGGTCACCTCCCCAAAAACGTGGCGTTTAGTTCCGTCGAACGCCTTCACAACCAGATCACTGGGTGTGCAAATCAATCCACGAGTATCCAACTTCATCAATTCCTTCTTCGGAAGAACATTAAGCGACGAACCCGTGTCCACCAGCACGTGCGACATGATTGTGCCCCTACACTCTATCGAGATGTGCAGGGCACTATTGTGATTCCTCCCCTTCGGCGTCAGCTCCAGGTCAGTGAAGCCTAGCCCATTTCCGGCATTAACGTGGGCTACAACCTCTTCTAGCTAATTTACCGATATTTCCTGCGGTACATATGCGACGTTCAACACCTTCAGCAGCGCATTGCGGTGTGCTTCAGAACACAGCAACAGGTTTAGAATGGAAATCTTCGAGGGCGTCTGATGGAGATGATCTACAATCTTGTAGTCACTCTTTTTAATCAACCGCATAAACTCCTCGGCATCTTTAACAAGCAAGTGTTTTCCTACCCCACACGGGACCTCTTCAACGACTTTACTTTTGCCTTTATCGGTCGCATCAGCTCTGACCGCTTTATCCGCCACGACCTCTGGCGGTGCAAATACTCTTCCGCTGCGAGTAATACCACTGATTCCCGCAAGGTTCTCCACTGTCGACCCAAACGGTTCCAGCTCTAACCTCTGTCCGTTGCAGTAGACTTCAGCTCCATAATGCCACGGGACAGAATTAGTGCTTTCGAATGGTATCAGCCCAGCTTTGGTGATAGTAATTGTGGGCGGTCTGGGCGCAGAAATGGTTATCAGCCAGCGAGGGATGGTGATGGTGGCGACTTCATCGGCCTGCTTCAGCACTACCTCTCCTGATCCACTTTCAGCCCTCCGGCTAAACTGCAGAATCCCCTCAGTCATCAGACTTTGAATTCCTTCTACCAACTGCTCACATCCATCAGAATGTGTGGCGCAGTCCATGCATAACTCTCCGCAACTTGGAAAGAACCCTCTTTTCAGCAACTTAGCTTTAACGAAGCTAAGCGGCGTCTTCAGATCTATGACGTCAGTCAACAAATCCGAACTCTCGTCCTCGATAATGGCGTTCACACCACCTCCCCTATGATTCGGCATAGGATTCTTCGTGACATTGGGCACATTATCGGAGAAGTTGATGATCTTGGCATCCACCATGTCCTGCACCTTATGCTTGAAGGCTTTGCAGTTCTCGATTGTGTGGCCTGGTGCCCCCAAGTGGAACTCACAAGTGGCATTCGCGTCGTACCCTGGCGGAGGTGCCCCTGTCAAGGGAGCCATCGTCCTCTTCTGGATCAACTGTAGCTGAAGCAAAGTCTGTAAGAGTTGCGCGTACGACATGGGCGGTGTCTCGAAGTGACGGTTCGCCAAAGATGCCTGATTCTGATACTTCATGTATCCCTGTTGATTCGGTTGCTACTGTTGCTGCTGCTGCGGAGCTGCCGAGATATTTATACTGGCTACCTGCTGGTGAGGGCCTTTACCCTTCCTTCGAGCGTTGGTCACAGCGCTCGCTTCTCCCTCTCGCCTTTTGCCAGCATAAGGTTTCTTTCCGCCTCCTCCAACTGAGGACGACTCACCTTGAATTTTCCCGATCTTGATCCCATTCTCGACGTGTTCACCCATGATGATGAGATCCGAGAAGGTGCCAGACATACCGCTGACTAACTTTTCATAGTAAACCCCTGGGAGGGTGGCTACAAACATCTGCACGAGCTCTCGTTCAACCATCGGCGGCTGAACCCTGGCTGCCAACTCACGCCACCGCTGGGCGTACTCCTTAAACCCTTCATTATTCCTCTGCGACAGATTCTGCAGCTGGACTCGGTTTGGGGCCAAGTCACTATTGTATTGGTAGTGGTGCACAAATGCTTCAGCAAGGTCCTTCCATGTGCGCACACTAGTGGGCTCCAGACCCATATACCACTCGAGGGATGGCCCGAAAAGACTGTCTTGGAAGAAGTGCATCAGCAACTTCTCGTCTTCAGAATGAGCAGACATCTTCCTGTAGTACGATCTCAGGTGGACACGAGGGCAAGTGGTGCCCTTATATTTTTCAAAGTCAGGTACCTTGAAATCAGCAATTAATCCCAACTTGGACATATCAACGCCCAAAGTATTCTGATTCTCGATATCTCTCATCTTATCTTCAAGTGCCTTGAATCTAAGCCGCGCTTCAGCATTAAGCTCCCCTTCAGCACCTCTCTGAGAGAACACATCGTCCTGACGATCCTCTAGCCATGGCTGGGGCACAAACAGATTCCCGACGCCTGCATTTCCGTTGCCCGGCCCGATATTGACATTAGCTCCCAGACTCCCATTACCGACGCCCTTCGTATTGAGTCCGATGTTGGCCATCACATTGCCGTTAGCACTGCCGTTTCCCCCGGTCACGGGGACACCATTCTGCGGTGTTTCAACTGGTGGAGGAGTAGGCACAGTCCCACCATGAAGTACGCCATTGCTATCAACCCTCGAAATCAAAGGCTGAACCAAAGTCCTGAGCTGCTCCTGGCCATTAGCGACCGCTTGCATGAGCTCCATGAAGCGATCCATCCTTTCGCGAAGTTCCTGAACCTCAGTTTGCACTTGCTCCATGATCCTGATTTGATTAGCTCTAGTCGGATAGCGGTGAATCGGTCTCTGATCAATCCTGGAACCACCTGAGGCAACCTGTCACAACCTGAAATAACCTGTAAAACGCAAAAGGGTTAGGAAAAGCAACAAAATGCTCGTCATGCAAATGCTTCATGCAAATGCATGTGTGTGTCTGTGCGTTGGGGAGATCTCCCCCGATCCTAGTGCCTGAGTGCCAGTGCTGATAATAATAAGAAGTCCAAGTCCAATCATGGAAATAACAATCTCATATATAAAGAAAGCCCATCAAGGCAGTACACAACATCAGCGAGTACAAGATGAATATACAGCGTGACCTCAGCCAACAAACCTAGTGATGGTCAGCATACAACAATGATCAAAACAAAAGGAATACAAATAGTCAAGTACGGCCACGGGCGCGATACTCTTGTAACAACTCCTTCGTTTCTGGATGATCCGGCAGAGTGAGCAACCCTTCGACGAGTAATTCCCTCTGCACAATGGTATACTGAAGTCCTTCAACCGAACCTTCCCATGCTCCTTCGCCGAAGCAATCTTCTAACTTCCGCTTCTTGGACTCAAACGTCAGTTTGCGCTCCTTCAGGTTAGCGAGAGCTTTGTTGAGCTGGCCTTCGGCGGCGTATCTGCGAGCGGTTTCTTCATCAAACCTCTTCTCACTATCCTTCACTTGGGCTTCCAGCTTGGAGATATGTAGCATCAACTTATCCTCCCTCTCTTTTCTGGTGGCCAGGGAAGCCTTCCAGTGCTGGTTGAACTTGGATATCCTCCGATATGCCTTGTCCAAGTGCTGCTTCTTCGTAGCCAGTACGTCGTTGACAGCTTTGAAGTCTTGGCCCATGCGCTCACGCTTGGCTATCTGCTTAGTCAGGTATGTACCTAGCTGGTTCACCAGCTCTGTCTGCCTCTTGAAAGAATGAACGGCTTCATTCCTCTCGCTTCGGAGCTGAGCCAATTCTTTCTCCAGTTCTTCATTCGCCCGCTTCAATTCATCTCGATCAGCTAACACCTGATTATGTTGCTGAATGGGCACAGTAGTAGGCTCTTCAATCATTGGAGGGCTTTCTGGCTTGGCACAAGGAAACGGCATCCCTATAGCAGTTGCTCTGGCTCTGACCCAAGTCACATACGGAGGGTAGGCTTGGTTATTGCTTCTCCTCAGCAATGGTTTTCCTCGCTTACTGATGCCATTCCAGGCGCGCTGAAGCTTGGATAACAGATCCCCTTCTAGAAGACCAGTGAGGTACAGAGATTCCTGCACCTCTTCATCCTTCGACGGAGCTCTCAAAGCATACGCGAACTGTCGGACCAACAACGACGGATTGTAGTTTATACAACCCTTCCTGCCTATCAAAGGCACGTTTGGAAACCCGCTGCAGCTGAAGATCACCTCAGTACCCAACCTATCCCTGTCAAACCAGTCAATATCCTCCGCAGATAAACTCATCAGACGCTCAGACCACTCAGTTGTGGCTGCAGACGAGACAAAAGGACCCCTCTTGGGCAGATGTTTGTCAAGCCATTTGTAAAGCAAAGGCACACAGCATGAGACATTCTTGCCCCTCCTATTTTCGTTTTTGTAGTGGATAGAATGGTAGACGTCTTCTATCAAGGTAGGGACTGGATTCCCTGAAGCAAAGATATGAAATGCATCAAAGTCTACAAAATCGGGCATATTGGGGAACAGAATGATGCCATATATGCACAGAGTGAGGATGGCATTGAACGCGACCCAACATCCGTCTTTGGCGCACTGCTGAGCCTTTCCCACTAGAAACTGCAAGGAGAACCCAGGAACCTTGCTCCAACTAGTCAATACCAACTCGGAGGCATCCAGATGAAGCGAAGGAGCTAAACCAGCCAGATCAGGCTCAGCGTCCATATGAACAAAAGGCATCTGCCTTTTGATAGGCACACCTAACAAATCAACATACTCTTCTAGCGTGGGTGCGAGAACAAAACCCTGAAAGGTGAAACATCTCAACGGAGGGTCGTAGAACTGCAGCAGAGCGTGCAATCCATTCAACTCGAACACAGAAGGTTTACGAACCAAACTGAGCAACCTGCCGTAAGATTTTCTGAACTCATCCCTCGCAGAATCATCTGCTAGAGCTATCAAACCGGTCAGCTTAACCACATCAGGGGCAGGGAACTTGTAAGCCACGGTCTTCCTCAGAGAACCCATAACAATACAATAGGAGGCAAGAAATCCTGGATCAGGGAAAACGGTACCTGTAACACAGACACACGTTAATGAAATGCAAATGAGTATGAAAACTAATGCAAAATGCAATCATGCAATAGGAGATCAAGGCAACTGTGTTGTGGAGATTCTGTATCAACAAAACCATAACGCTGCTCTATCAGGAACAACCACTGATAAGAAGAAAACCCTGGAGTAGGACCACAAATCTGCTCTGTCAAGAACAACCATCTGATAGGGCCATATACATAGGATCCTAATTTTGCTCTGTCAAGAACAAATGTCTGATAATAAGGACCTCCGATACAGGACCAAGAAACTGCTCTATCAAGAACAAACATACATCTGCTGATGAGATCTTCAGACCCCAATCATAAATCTGCTCTGTCAAGAACAAACAACTGATGACCAAAACTCTGCTCTATCAAGAACAAACATCTGGTAATAAAACTCTGCTCTATCAAGAACAGACATCTGATAATGACACTCTGCTCTATCAAGAACAAATATACATCTTATGATAAGATCCTCTGATAAAAACCTGCTCTGTCAAGAATAAATATACATCTGGTGATAAGATCCTCTGATCAAATCCTGCTCTATCAAGAACAAAACATCTGATAACGGAACTCTGCTCTATCAAGAACAAATATACATCTGATGATAAGATCTTCTGATCAAAACCTGCTCTATCAAGAACAATCATATATCTGCAGATGAAAACCTCAGATCCCAACAAAACTGATCCACTATCAAGAAAACCAGGTGGTCTGAAGGTCAAAGTTTCCTGCAATAAACCCAACCCTGCTCACAGGTATGGACCTAAACTGACTCAAGTTCGGCATCCTATGCGTTCATCAGCGTCACAGACATTCAAGAGGGGTGATACGATACCCAGAAGGTGTGGCATCACCAGCTCAAGAAGCGGCCTCACTCGGCTGAATCACAAATGATCGGTCCCCAGAGTCGACAATCCACCAAACCAGCAACCGTCTCAACCCAAAGGGTTGAAAGAGAAGCCAACCGAGAGAACCTCTTCTGAGCGTGGATTTCATGAGACACTAGTTCCTGCAAAGCAAGCACGCGCCCACTAATTTCCACAACTAATGCTATGGTGCACTCAAGCCTGGGTCTGGCTTCTCACTCATCAGAATGCCCCTCCCACAACAGCACAGATAATCATATCATACTGAAAATAAAATGCGGGAAATAAAATGCGAGGGATAAAACGCTATAAATAAACACAACCCAACAAGTAATCATACAAGCGCTAGGATTGACTCTCGCAGGGGAACCGAAGAACCAGAGAGTCCCCAGCAGAGTCGCCAGCTGTCGCTTTCGCGAAAATAAGGTGCCGGCACAACAGAAGAGTTGCCACCTTTCGTTATTTATCCCTCAGAACGGGAAAGGAAACGATCGGAAAAACCTTACGAAAAAGGGTAACACAAGGTCGTCGCAACCATTGTCTGGGTTCGGGAGTCGGTTACACAAGGGGAAGGTATTAGCACCCCTCACGTCCATCGTACTCGACGGGATCCATGCTTGTTGTGTTTACTGGACGAGTTGGTTTATCTATCTACCTATCAAGGTTGGCTTAAAAAGAAAAGAAACTGACTCGGCAAAGCGTCGCGCTTTATGCCTACGTATTCTCATCAGAGAATGAGAAATCAGAGTCAACGTAGTTCGACCTACGACGGGTTATGGGGAAGGTGGCTCGCCAATACATCAGTATTGTGCCTACGTACTCTCAACAGGTATGAGAGATTAGAGCTTACGTAGTTCGGGACACTACGCATTATTTCCTGTCTTTTACGGAAGAAGTGTTTTTTATTGTGTTTGCAATTTCAATCGCACTAGAGACTATGACCTGAGAGTGAATGCGTCGCATGTCACCCAAAGGGTACCATACTAAACATCCAGACTATGGAAAAGAAACTCTCCCACAATCCTTTCTCAGATAGCTTAAGGCTCATAACGCACGAAAGAAATCATTCATGATTACTGTATCTTATGCTGTTTTGAGATGAGAAGAGAACAGGCCCAACTAGGAGGGAGACTATCAAGTCCTACTGTTGTCATGCCAAGGATTCATCCTATGGTTGAGGTTTGAACAGGGATCTCCTAGAAGTTATCATGCATAGGTTTCAACCTAAAGTTCTATCATCATTTCCTTATCAAAGGAAATGAGAGTCCTAAGGGATCATGTCAATGATACACCGAAACAGATAAAGCATCAGCTTAAACAGTAAATGACTGTAAAATGCATGCAATGCAAGTGAGGGAGGAAATGTGTGTGGGGCATCAGCCTCCACAAGCTCATCTCAACCTCAAGCCAGAATGAGTAACAACAATCATACTGAAACATAAAACATGCTATCAAGCAATAATACAGTAAACTACAATCATACAGAAGAAATAAAGATCATGCTATCAAGCAAAATAAACCACATGGGCAAGGGAGCTGGGCTCTACCGAATACCCGCAAGCAAAGCCATACAGTAACAATACAAGCAGAAGGAGCAACTCAACCTCTAGTGCAATCATGCTCCTAGATTCTACTTAGTCTAGATATGAACTTATTCTAATGCATCAAGCAAGTCAAACAAAACACATCAATACAGAAAAGAAACAGCAAAGAAAGCAGCTCAACTCCTCTCTCCAAGCTTCAGCTCTTCTAACAGCAATTCAGTCTTCAGACTTCAATCACTCTTGACAAATATCAATCTGCTTCTCCAGGTTTCAACCCTTCACCATAAGTTTCAACTTATCCTCCCTTCCTTAAGCTTCAGCTTCTTAATCAGTTCCACCTTCAGGCTTTACTATTAACCACAAGTATCAACTTGATTCCTTCAGGATCTCCAAGCATCAAAGTAAGTATCAACTTCCTTTGTTCTTCAAGCTTCCTTTGCTTTGCCAGTCTCAACTTGGTCTTCTCTCCCTGCAAGCTTCAGCTTCTCAGGGTAATCTTCAGTCACTTAGAAGTATCAACTTCATCCTTCAATCTTTAAGCATCAGCTCTTCATTCAGTCTTTACTGGATCTTCATTGGGTCTTCAAGTATCAACTTGATCTTCATGCTCTTCAAGCTTCAGCTGGAATGGCAATGCCCAAGGAATCATCCTCTTCCACACTCTTCAATGAAGTCTTCATCTTCACACTCAAGCCCAACATCTCACAAGATACTCAAACCATAGGAAATCACTTAACTGGATAAGCTGGGATATTAAACTGCTTATTGACCACCAAAGGTGACCTATAAGGGTTCAACATCAAAGGAATGGTTCCCTCAAAAGTTCTACTTCTTAGGTACCATCACTTATCCCTCCAAAGGAGAGAGGTGAATACCCTGGAAGGACTTTGAATCATAGGGAGGAATGGAGGTGAAAGATACCATCCATGTTTAAGAAAGAAATTAATTAGGTCTAAGCTCTACTTAATTCCTAACCCTAAAACAACAACAAAACAAACAAGATTCTCAAGCTCTCAAGCTCCTCAATCAATCTCCAAGTCTTCTACTATGCTCCTCAATGCTCCTCAAAGCAAAACCAAGCTCACCAAGCCCACAAAGCAAGGTAAACAAAAATACAAGCCCACAAGGGCAACACAAACAACCATCAACTACAAAAATCATCTAAAAATAGTATACTATTATATTAAAACCTAATATAATTTCTAGGGGATCCTATATACCTACCCTTAATACCCTATACGTCCCAATGTCTAACTTGACCTAGAAACCCAAAATTCTAGTGTTATTGTGGACCTATGTTAAGGATTGACCTAATTCTACACAACCTAAAGTCATCTAAGCAAAACTAATCAAAAATTAATCACAAAATTATGGAATAAATCCAGAGGGGAGCTAAGGTCCTAATCTAACTATCCTAAAAAGAATGGCCTAAAAATATGAAGGGGACTAGCTAAACAAAATTCTACAAATCTATGCATCAACATAAAAGAATTAAAATGCTATTAAAAGAGAATATACATAAAAAATATTAAAATGCATGAAAATTCAAATATTATGGTTTTATAATTTTCTAGACATGACCATGAAATGGGAGAGAAAATCCCCATGCAAAAATCATTAATTTCTTATTTAATATGATTTTTCAAAGATTAATGAAAAATGGAGAAAAAAGAAATTAAAATAAGAAATATTTGGTACAGATAGCAACTATGTTCAGTTCATTTTTCATATGGGCTTAAAATGGGGGTTCAAAAAGCAATGCGCGCCAGGCCCAATTTTAATCAGAAATTAAATCAGAAAATATAAAGAAAATGAAAAAGAAACGGTGCAGAAAGTAAAGAAATACAGTTCATTATGCAACTGGGCCAAGACTTGGGGTGCGGATAGAAACTCATTTCATTAAGCCCAACACAATCTTTTAATGAAACGCAGCACTTCATGCTGGTTTCAAACTCTCTTCACAAACGGAGATTAAATCACGGCCGTGGGATCTTGGTCTTAGTCAAGGGTCAGCTTATGATCTAACGGTATCCCACTCATCTTCTTCCTCCAGCCATGGAAATGGAGGGGAAGCTCCATAGTTGCAGAGCTTGAAACCCCAATTCGAAATCCATCAAATCTCAATGAAAAACTAAAATTCCAAACCCTAATCTGTCCAGAATTTCATGCTGATCACAGCCATGGTCTTGAAATCAATTGAATCATCCTAAATCTTCAAACCCGATCCAAGGTCAAAATCATGCTCAAACTTCAGTTCTCACAATTCTTGAAATTAACTACCTCAGAATGATTACCACCTCACACTGATTAATTCTTGATATCTAACTCATGCTATATCTCAATATATCTCATGTTCTTGGTCCAAACAAAAATGGTGTCATCAACTGAAACCTCACCAATTGCTCTCAAACTCTTCAGAATCCATCTCCTATTGGTCTCTAACCGTTCTAACATAACAATTCTTGCTAATTATGCCTAAATCATGGTGTAGAAGAAAAGTTACTAACTTGTTGAATCTTGATTAACAGATGGGGTAAACCTTCACTTCAAGCCTTCAAACTCTTCAAAATCAATCCTTGAATGATGATAGAGCTTCTGTTTGCAAAAGATTGGGCCAAGAAAGCTTGAATCTCCAAACTCGATGGTGACTTGCAACCTTCAAAATCCAAAAGCCATCTCCTCAAATCTCCATGGTTTTGCTCTCAATTTGGTCTGCACAGCTTCAATATGATCAGAGGAATGTGTTTAGATTGAAAGAATGAATGGAATTGAATCAGAATGTGGATTTTGATTTCAACTTGCAATGGAAGCAAGTGAAATGGCTATCTCTCTCTCCTCTAAAATCTCTCACCAACCTTGCACCTGAGCAAGTTCTATACATTATATAGAGTGGTTTAGAATCATCTAGAACCATCTGGAACCATCCAATGAGAAAATGGAATTCTCATGTCATGAGTTTATGGATTCATCTCATCTCACATGCCATCTCATGACATAGCCCTTTCAGCCCTTGTAACTGACTTGAAATTCTCCCTAAATGAGATATGTGGTGTGTTAAAACACTTTACTAGCTTGTACATTAAGTTTCCTTATGTTTTGCGTTTGAACCTTATTATGCAAGCAAGCATTTTCCAAAGCAACCTCATGATCTAGGCCTCAATTCAAAAAAGTGGCTGAACCATTGTTTTTAGAATGTCTTTTAGAGTCAAAATGACCTATTATATGCCATGGTTTGGATGTGTAACTTGGAAATTCCAATTTCCAATTTGAACTTATTTAACTTATGCCTCCATTTTAGGTCATTTTTATCACTTTTTGCTACAAGCCTTTTCAACATCTCATGACCTCCCTACTAGCCTTAAAACATCATTCTAAGCAAGTCTGATGTTGAAGATTTTTCCATTTGAAGCTTGGAAATAGGAGTTATGGCCTTATGCTTGAAATGACTTGTAATCTCCAAATGACCAAAATGCCCTTGACTTGTCAAAGCCATAACTTGAGTTCTACAAATCCTATCAAGGACTTCTAGTACTCTCTAGAAAGCTAAGAAGATGAGGAACAACATTAATGTTGACCAAAAGTTCATAGGAATCATCCTTATTGGGTAAAAGTTGGATGCAAGTTGGGTGACTTTCAAGGCCCCAGATTCACATACCTCAGATGGCCTGTAACTTGTCAAAGTCATAACATGAGCTCTACAAATCCTATCAAGGACTTATAGTACTAAAATTAAAGCTAAGAACAAGCTCTACAACATTCATGTTGTAGGTAAGATGAGATGACAATCACATATTGAGCTAGACTGCCTTGAAGATAGGGATCAAACTAGGGGATTTTACACTATCAAGCCTTAGAAACCCTAGCTTAAAACTTCTCAAACTCCTCAATCATGATGAGTTGGTATACGAATCATCCTTATAGCATCTCAATGCATCAATCCATGATCACATGGCTCTTGTATTAGGTCTCAACCCTCTCCAAATCATCAGTTGACCTAGGGTTGACCCAGTCAAACCCTAATTGCACCACTCATGGCCGAGTCTTCTGAATCTTGTACAATGACCTCTCTAGGCCTAATGATGGCTTTCAAGACATCTCATAAGCTATCTCAAAGCTTCAAGTCCCTCCTCATAGCTTCAGAATCATCTGAGGAGCCCCTACAACTCTCAAGTTATGAGGCACACAACCTTGGTTTCAACCAATCTCTCTGAGGATCTCTTAACCTCTCTGACAAAGATATCAACCTTTGAACACTTAAATAACCTCCTTGACTAGCTTCATAGTCTTGTATAGCTCTTGATGGGTAATCATACCTCTTGTTCTACTGCACACATATCAATGAGATGCAGATGATAATGCTAGTGGACACAAGCTAGGTAAATAAGTGTTGGTCAAATTTTGGGGTGCAACAAGGATCATCGCAATCTTATGCCTACATATTCTCAACATGTATGAGAAATCAGAGCAGCCGTAGTTCGGCCACTTAAGAAATGATTGTGTGTTGATTGATTTTATACCTTGAAAAAGGGTTTTCGGATGATGCCCTAAGGCGAAAAAGAAGTTTGGTGAGTTGGTGTTGTTTTTATGGTTTCGAAAGAATATTATTCTCGATTAGGATCACACTAAAGATTATGGGTAGAGGGAAATATTTCGAACAACTAAGTCGAACAGCTTGTGCTCAAAATACTCGTAATGAGTGTAGGAGAACTCCAAACTCACTCGTTCTCTGTCATGTACTACATGCATCGTGTTTATATTTAAAAAGAAGTTTGAGATGCGCATTATACAAAAGTTTATGGGTAGAGATGAATATTTCAAACAACCAAGTCGAGCGCCTTGTATTCAAAATACTCGAAATGAGTGTAGGAGGGGCTCCATTCTCACTCCTTCTCTGTCACGTACTATACGCGTTGTGATCAACAAGAGAAAGATGGATCAATTCATTACAGTAAATAGTCACAAGATATAATCAAGAAAAAGAATTATGACATAAAAAGATGTATGAGTTAGATGAATAATGATAAGCATAAAATAACGAGAAAGGGGTAGTCGAGACAAGTATTGAAATCACGAAATCAAAGCCAACGAGAATCTAAGTCACAAAAAGTTAAATCGATAAAGAAATTAACTAAAACCTAGTGATTGAAAATAAATCCTAAATAAGAAAATATTTTTTGAAGTTTTTATTTATATTTATATTTAACAATTAAATTAATTATTCTAAATAAATTCTAACCGAAATAAAAAGGTAGTTAAATCTATATAAAACAAATAAAACAACTAATAATGATAATAATATTAATAAATAAAAAAATGAAAACAATAGCTGAAAGAAAATGTTAAAAAAACGGGCCAGGACGAATGAAGCCCAAAGACAAAGCAAGGGACAAGTTGGCTTTGTGAAATGTGGGTCGGAATTTAGTAGGCCGGGTCGGATCCATGGTGACTTGGTTCACTTTAGTTGATGAAAACAAACCTAGGAAAACGAAACAGAAGTTGTTGTTGTCCACACTATTCAAACGCATTTTAGAACGAAATCCATGGAAAGCAGAACTCACCTCTCTCGACTTATGCACTTCTTTCTAGATCTTTCTCATCCATGCTTCATCATTCCACGGGATCTCTCTCGTCCATCTCTGTCTCTAATACGGCGGTACGACGACTTGATATATTTTCTGGCGTCAATTTGTGTGGAAGCAAGCATCTTGACAGTTGTTGTTGAATTTGTCCGCTGCTATGTGTTATAGAAGATGATGAGTGTGATGGTTTGATCATGGTTTATGAACTTGTTTAAGGGTGAAAAAGAAATGGCGGTTATGTGTTAGGTTTCTAGAGCGATTTGGAGTGGTGATTTTCTATGTACAGCAAGCAGCGATGTTATAGTTAGGAGGTGGTTTTACCGTGTGAAGGTGTTTGTTCGTAATGGTTTGAGTGCAAACAGAAGAAGGTTGGGCCGCGATTTTTGTAATTGAACAGAGGAAGTATGTTAGAAGGAGTGAGCGGGTTGTGACAGTGAACAAATGTTGGATTGTTGCTGTGAAATTGAAAGGCTTGTGAAAAAGGTATGTCAATCTCAAACAATTGCAAGTGAATTTGGTGATTCTGCGTTTGATCTTTCTCGTACAGATCTCTCAGTCTTGCAAATGGTTTTCTCGGCCTCCCTCTCTCGTGGCTGGTTTGTGTTGTTGAGATTCTGAGAAGTGGCTATTAAAGAGGAAGTGGATGGTGGCGAGTTAAGGTTTGATGATGTAAGTTTTGATTATGGGAAACTTTGTTGTTGTGCGGTCGAATCGTTACGATATGGCGAGAGTGAAGGAATGTTTATGTATGGTTATGGTTAGAAGAAGGGGGTGGAAGGAGGTGGAGATTTGGTTGAGGTCTGCTGTTTATTGACTTGCCAATTTTTCTGCTATCCTCCCTACATCTCTTAGTTAATAATTCTTTGTAAGTTGAAGTATTGTTACAGACTGTTACAGATAGATTTTTGACGGTGGAGTCAAGCAAGAGGTTTGTGTTGTTTAAGAAGGAGTGAGGTATCCGTTTTCTTGCCGATGCAGAAATACGAAGGTTCGTGTTTTTTTAACCTCCCCCTCCTTTCTAATTTTTCATAGTGTATATACCCCTCGTTCTCCCTCCTCTTTTCCTGTTTAAGACAAATTTTTAGTCTTACAATTGTCTTGTATGGATGTGTTGAGAGGTCCCTCTCATTTGCAGGTTGCAGCCCACATTGTTGGTTGGTAGATGCAGGTTATGATGCTGATTTCTTTTGGAGCTTGGCTTATTGAAGGATGGTAACATGATGCTTTTAAAGTGCATGGTATTGTTGTGATGTGTTGGTGTTGATGATGTATGATGCGCAGGTTGTGCAGAATTTGTTTGAGCTTGGCTTTATTTACTGCTTTGTAGCAGGTTTCACGATTGTTATAGCTTGTGGGGTCAAGTAACTTGGAAGCTAAAGTGGCCCCTTGGATGGGCCGTGTTTGGTTATGAAGCAAACTTTATGTGTTATATTTTTTTGAATTTTCCTTGTTGTCAAAAAAGTGCATTGGATTTATTATTATTATTATTTTGAAAATGGACTTGTACAAGAAATAAATATTGGACCTCGTTTGTGACTTTAGGAAATTGGGCTTCATGTGATTTGTAATGAACTTGGATATTGAATGTAGCCATGAGATGGATTTGAATCTTTCATAGAACTTGTAACTTGAGTTAAAATTGGACTTTTGAATGAAAATGAGATTTGAACTTGAAAATTATAAACAAAACGGATTGAAATCAAAATGCTTGAATTTGGTTGAGATTTGATTTAGATTGAAATGGAATTGTAATTTAAATTTTGGTGACTTGGATGTGAAAATTGAATCGAAATGAAACTTGAATTGCTTTTGCCCATTGAAATTTGAATGGAATTGACTTTAAATTGGAAAGGAAATGGAATGGGATAGAAGTTGAAAATTAAAGTAGAAATTAATTCGATGAAATTGGAATTAAATCTTGAATTGAATTGAAACTCGAAGTAATTGACATTGAGACACTTGCACTTTGAAAAATGAAATTGCACTGAGACATGAAACTTGCTTGTAAAACTCGAAATGCAATGAAGTTGAAAATTGAAGCCTGAGTTGAAACATGGACCTAAACTTGCACTTTCCATTTGGTGCTTGAAAATTAATCCACACGAATCCTTGCACTCTTCATAAGAAATGACTTAGTATCTTCAATCAATTCCTTGAGAAATAAAAACAAGCATAATTAGATCTAGAACTCGAAATGCATTGAAACCTTGAATTAACTTCACCATATCCCATTGTATCTTGAAATGGTCTTGACTTCTTGATGATCCAAAAATAGGAACCTTCTTGAACATGCATTAAAAATTAGAATCACAACTTTGAATTATGAACCTTAGTGCACTGCCTGAAACCCTAATTGTAAATGAACGGGTCTTTGATGATCTTCAACAATGAAGTATTTGAATTTAACACATTCCTATATTCAGAACAGCCCATGACACATATTAATTAATTCTAACTGGCTTGGCCAAGACCCAGTCAAACTCAACCATTACTGCAACCACACTACTCACACCCTTGACCTAATAACTTATCATGAACTCAGTTTGATCTTGCAAGGCCTGGGCTTAGACAATAAAAGAATTCCTATCTGCATGCGCAATGATTAGATGATATGAATACTAGATATCATGCACGGATGATGAAAATGTTATGATACGAAGGGCATGTTATGCTATGCAGATGATGTACAATAATAATAAAGATGCAAGTTAAAATGCTGTGTAAAAATTAGGTTATGACAGCTGCCCCTATTTAATCTTCTTAAAACTGAAGGTATGAATAGCAACCGCTTTTATACATTCAAGGTGGAAGAGGATTAAATACTAGAATACCTAGAATTTTGACCGATTAGAAAAAATAATAGATGCAATAATATGCTGGAAATGGAAATGGATGGTATGAGCTTGAGTGTTTTGCCAGCCTCGGAAGAGGAGACACCTTGCAGAACTCCAATAGGGTGGGTTATACTATAAAACAAGTTATCTGAAACTTCTTCTACAAAAGGAAGAGAGATCTCTTGCAATAAGCAAAAGTAACTGGTTTGAGAGATACTCCTTCTACGAAAGGTGGATAGGACTCTGAATAAAGAATTTTGAGAGACATTCCTTCTACGAAAGGTAGAGAAGATACTTAAGAAATTAAGGATTGTGAGATATTCATTCTACAAAAGGTAAAGAGGACTCTAGAAACAAAGGATCATGAGATATTCTTTCTACAAAAGATATAGAGGACTCAAGAAATTGGTTTTCCTCTTGCAAAAGTCAAAGAGGACTCCTAAACAAAAGGTTTGGAGAAAATGTTTCCTTCTACAAAGGATTGAGAGGGTTCCAGAACAAAAGGTTTAGAGATATGATAACTTACTTTAAAACAAGTAGAGGAGACTCCCTCGGGATAAGACGATTATATGTCCTTCTGCAAAAGACAGAAAGAACTCCAGAACAAAAAGTTAGGAGAAAAATTCCTTATACAAAAGGTAGAGAGGACTCCAAAATAAAGGTTTGGAGACAGATTCCTTCTACAAAAGGTATAGGAGACTCCCTTGGGAGAAGACGATCGTACTTTCTTCTGCGAAAAGCAGAGAAGACTCCTCAACAAAAGGTTAGGAGGAAAAATTCCTTCTACAAAAGGTAGAGAGGATACTTATAAAGGGTAAGCTGACAAGGACCTGTGCAAAAGGCATGGGAGGACTTACTAAAGGTAAGTTAAATCCATTGCAAAAAGCAAGGAGGTGATACTTCATGAAAATTACACGGAAAGACTTACAAAAGGTGATTTGAGGGCAATAATCGTCCTCTTGCAAAAGGAAGAGGAAACTTGCGTAAGGTATTAGAACATCATTTGACCTCACAGGCACAACGGCAGCGATGACATTCTTTAGTTATAGCGACTGTTCAGTTCTTGGCCACATAGGCGTCAAGCGTTCAAATTGATTGAAAAGAGAATAGATTATTCATCTATTCCCCTATTTGTACCTAATACAAAGTTCTTTCACATGCAAAAGGCAGCGAGAACACTTACAAAAGGAAAGCGAAAGGACAAGATTCCACACAAAAGGTAATGAAATCCCTCACAAAAGGTAAGGAGACTCCTATGCAAATGGCAGGGAGGAGATACTTCATACAAAAGGTACAAAATGAGTTACAAATAGCAAGTGATGAGGATACAAAGTTCATAGGAATGACCTACCCTCTATAGGAACTGGCTAAACAAGCGTGCAAATGATTCAGAAATGTATGCAAAATGCTGGGGATATGAAAGTTTGGAGTGTTGTAGGTGACAAGTATGGTTGGGCTTTGAGGGTGACTTACCAGACCAAAACTGGTTTTTAAAGGGTAAGCTACCAGACGAGAACTAGTGGCCAAAGGGTTAAGTTGTCAAGCGAGAACTGACTTTCTATTTCCTATCAGGCGCAGACTGATTTTATGGTTTTCCAGGCGAGAACTTGACTTTGAAGTGGGGTTTACCAGACGGGAACGGGTATCTTGAGATGATTTTCCAAACGAGAACTATTTTTTTGAAGTGGTATAGGTTACAAGGCTGTTGGATTCAAGTTGTGAGGTTAGGCTCGAGGAATGAGATGATATGCGGGATATTATGCATGAGTGAAGCGACACGACTAATGCATAAAGATGATTGTATGCAATGATATGAAGGTTTCTAGAAACGGAATGAGGGTCTTTTATAGCAAGGTTTTTGTTTGAGAAGGGTGATTTGGTCGGGTGGGCTAATAGCATGATTCTCTGACACTCGTCTTGAAATCAATGGAGATTGCTAGTGGGTGGTAGAGCTTGCTTGAAGGCATGGAAAGGAGTTGCCTCAATTTTAGTTTAGCATGCCCCAGTCTGAAGGGTCTTAGGGAATTTTTTCTTAAAAGAGAGATTGGAAATCGTGATACCATGAGATGACCTTGAGTGGCTTGCCCCATAATCTTGCATGATGAAGGGATTAGTCCTTGATTAACCGACTCTTAGAGTGATTGACTTTGACGTACTCTTGAAGTAGCTTGTCCCAGAATGAGCGTTGAGGCGATTTAACTTATGCTGATTGAGCATTGGAGGAACTTTCCTTTAATCAAAGAACCTCAGAGTGGTCTGCCCCTAGTTGGTAGAGTCTTGAGATGATTCTTTCTTATCAACTGATTCTTGAATGATTTACCCCATAATCCAACAATGCTTGGGGATTTTCCCTAGACTGACTGACTCCATAATCATTAGATGGAAATGCTCCTGATCCACAAGACTACAAGGTATTCTCTATCTTGGTCAAGTTTTTTGAATGATCCAGTCCACTTTGTTTGCTCTTTGTTGGAACTTCCTTGATGTCAAGCACCGACTTGTAATTAAAATTATTTTATTAACTAATGGTAACCTTAATGTGATTCTCATGCAAATTTTGAAAAAAATCAATCATTATTAGAATGATGTGAAAGTGTGTGACAAATGGACCATTAGTCCAAACATAGTGTTGGTGTAGCTAGTGTGAAAGATATAGCAAGAATATGATACCAATGCTAAAGATTAGCAAATCTGTGGGGGTCAGTTTACGCAACCTTGCTGTAACATGCTTTCAGAATAAACTCTGCCTTAATTAGGTCTTTTGAGGGTTGTAATGTGGTCTGGTTCACGGTTATTGAAACAAAGAATATAAGGCTTAAAGTTTTATTTTAACCCACCCTTTCTTCATGACATTCTCCAGTCCTACGTTCAGTTCAACACATGAATCTAGAGTTTGACGGTGCAAGAGTGAAGATGATGACTCAAGACTTTCTTGAAATGACAATCACTTTATTTTGTTTTTTGTGGAAATCAACAACCTTTTGATGTTTGACATGGTGGTCACTGAATCTTATTTTGTTTCAAGGATTTGAGGACCTCTTTTGCTTTATTTATTTTTTGATCCTTAACTTTTGCCTAAGTCACCTCTTTGGGTGTTCG
This sequence comes from Lathyrus sativus, assembly GCA_963859935.3. Lineage (NCBI taxonomy): Eukaryota > Viridiplantae > Streptophyta > Magnoliopsida > Fabales > Fabaceae > Lathyrus > Lathyrus sativus. The sequence goes on along the minus strand of OZ012735.1, from coordinate 562,681,287 downwards.
ACTTAGCGGGATTTTCTTTTAATATTTTTTTGGAAAGGCTTGTGACTGCTAAGTCGTTGGTCGTTGAAGAACAACCATCATAACAAGGGGTTTCATCTTGCAGTTGAACATGTAGTCAGATTAACTGAACACTACCCATGCCCCAAGTTAAGCGTAAGGGTTTAGAAGTCTGAAGGAAACTCCCACTTCTAGGCTCGAAGTGGTTAACTAGGGACTAACTCCTTATTTCTCCAGTGTTTGTGGGATTTGAAACAATCCATGTACATCATCAGCAGGATTTTATCCGAAAGCATACAATTGCAATTATGGGTATTTCATTTTCGTCATCCTCCCTCCAATTTTTGTTAAAACAACGGTTTGATAAAGAAAGTGGATGAGAGGTAAATGAATTTTTTGTTTTTGATATAAGTGAAGAAAAGATGAGCGAATGCGACATGATTAATTCAAAAAGCATGACTACATTAATATTACCATTCAAAACAAACAATGTTTAAAAAACAAGTAGCAAATAACAAGAAATAAACTACAAATGCCTTGAAATGACAAGATCTAAAAATTGCCAGCATTGGGTACTGGGCTTTTTATATATTGACTTGTAGTTGGGCTAGCCTTCTTGCTTATTGAGACCACTATGATAAACTTTTTCACACCCACTAATCCGCTGTCGCGCGCGAATCAAAACGAGTGTTTTTGTAAAAATGCGGTACAACGACAATAACTCGAAATATCATTCTCACAAGGATTCTTATTTGAATTAATCTACCGATTTTACAAAGGGGGGGGGGGGGTTTAGGTTTCTGATTAAGAAAAAGCACTTAAAATAATTGATTACTGAAATAAGTGATTATAATAACAGATCCACTGCCTCGGTTCTTACTAATCATCGACTGATAAAATTACAATTTCCCAAGCGGATCTTCTATCCTATTTGATGACAATATCAGTCAACAAGCGTGATCGATATCGTGAGAAATATGTTCCTATCGCCGGATGAAGCATACGGTAAAAGATAGCGCAAATTAACAATTAAGCAGAGTTAATCTACGATTAAAATTAGGAACACAGATCAATCAAATTAAATCAAACATATTGTATGATAATCGAATTAAGCAAACAACAATCACATAATATAATTGAAAGGAATCAAATTTAAATTGTATATATCATAACAATCTCAAAGTTTGAAACCTGAGTACAGTGAATACGTCCAAAAGGTATTAGTTCTCCATGAGTTTTACAAGCGTATAATTATTCTCGTGAATAGTGATGATGAACAGTAAAACAAGGTCCCTCCAAAATGTTATGCGGCTGCTGGTGAAAAGAAAAACAAGGGATCCGGTTCATAACCCAACTGGGTCGAAAACATAACCTAGGCCCAAAACATGACCCAAAACTAAAATAAATTTCTAATGCTGTAACTTCAACGAATTATTCAACTATGCTACAGTCCAAATCAGCTTATGGCTTCAACATGAAAGTTGTAGCTCTTTCTCTCAGATTTCCAACGCAAATTAGAATGCCTCGATCGATTTTTGTAGAATTAGTGATGAATTTTCCCGTGAAGGCTGCAATTGCTGAAAATAAAATACGAAAATTAAATAAAGGCAGACATTAACTAGATTAAGAAAACATAACAAAATAAGAAATTAAGAAAAATAAACTATGGAAATGCATAAGTACAAACATAGAGGATTGCGCATTAATATCCACTCATAGAAGTTTCTTCCATTACAAAAACTGACGAGGTTGTCTGACCAGATGAAAGATTGACGTTGATTTGAAGGCCTTGAGGCGTAAATGAAATCAATCTGGACTCAATCAAATTTTTTACTTGGTGCTTCAAGGTTTTATAATTCTCGGTCGTGTGCCCCGGTGCTCCAGAATGGAATACATACCTAACATTTGCGTTATAGCCTAGAGGGAGTGGTGTTGGAGGAGGACCAAGTTCTCTTAGTTGGACCAATGAGTTACTGAGCAAGATAAGGAGGCGTCGACTGTATGACATAATAATGGGGTCAAAGTGTTTCTCTGGCCTCCTTGGTCTGCTCTGGCTATCTTGGGCGGAGTCTCGCCGCTGATCTGGATATTGACTCTTATTCTGCACTTTGTTCCTCAGACTTGACCAAGGATCAGGTAATGGTCGTCGATAGGTATGCTTTGGAAGTCCCAGTGGTAGGTCACGTTCTCGAGGCATCTTTTGACTGAGGGGGACTTAGGTTTTCGTATAGGATTGGGCATCTCTCTGGAAGTAGCTGGTGTGAGAGTATTTTCTTTCCTCATTAATGTTTTCAGGATCTCCATAATCAGGTTCACCTGAGTTTTCATTTGTTTGACCTCCTCCTTCAACAATTCTTGGCCTTTCTGAAACTCTTCCATAGTGATTTGAGACATGTTTGCAGTTCTGAGTGTATGTCGGGAAATCAGCTAGTTGGCAATGGGTAAGAGACTGAATGAGCTTTCTTGTGGAAATGGTGTGTATGTATGCAGATGAGATACAGGTGCAATGAAATGGATGTAATGAGATGCAATGCAGTTATTTATTTTTTTAGTACATGGGATCAAAGGTCAGAGGTATGGATTGAGGATAAAAGCTAATTGCTCGTAACACAAGGTTCTCACCAGGTGTGGTCTAAGGTTTTAATAGGGAACCCAAAATCACAGGTTCACACGAATGTTTATCACATACGACATGAGCATGTCGGTTGATAACTCCATCACATGAACCTCATTTGGGTGAGATCTTTGTATTGAACCTCGTGAGAATAGCTTCTCGGGGACCCATACTACGAGACCATAGACATTGGGTTCTAGACAAGGGTTTCAGAGTCATGGACTTTCTTAACTGTTTGTTACGTATGTCAGTCATTGCCAGGCAACAACTCCATCAAGAAAGTCTCTTCTGAATGAGATCTTCGTATCGACCCTTGCGAGAAGAGCTTCTCGGGGACCTATACTACGTGACCATCAATCTTAGTTGGCCAATGGTTTAGGGTTCTTAAAAGGTCCTTAAAGTAATGTATTCCCAAGAAAACATTGGTTCAATACGCCAAGAGCTTGATGGTTGCCATCATTCTCAAAGGAATCTACTCTAAGCGAGGTTCACATATCGACTATCACGAAATGAGCATCTCGGAAGCCCATACTACTCAACCTCTCCTATCTCAATTTTTCACTCTAGACTTGGGTATAGAGTCTTTCGCTCAAGTTTGCCACCAAAGTACCCACTCCAAACCACAATACTAAGAACCATATAAGGTGAGATACAATTGAATAAATGAGGTAAAGTGATAAATAAGCAAATAAAAAAAAACACCCAAACACGCGGAAAACAACCTAGGTTAGGCTTGACTCGCTTAAGATTTCCCAGCAGAGTCGCCAGCTGTCGCTATGCAAAAAATGACACAGAGTCGCCACCACATTTTATTTATCCCAAGGAGGGAAAGGGAAATAATGATAAAACCTTTAGGAAAATAAAATGGTCATTGCAACCACATTTTGGGTTCGGAAGTAGGTTATGCGAGGGGAAGCTATTAGCACCCTTCACATCCATCGTACTCGATGGGAACCTTCTAAGTTGTCTAGCTTGAATGGGTGTTCTAATCTAAAAGTCTACTTGCTAAAGGAAAGAGGGGTTGATTTTTTATTTGAGTGTTCGCCAAGGATTGGGGCCCTTGTGCCTACGTATATTCACTTGTAAGAAGTGAAGAATTAGAGCATTCGTAGTTCACGGGACTACGGTGAAAAATGGGAAGTTTGGGTGAACGAAGCTATCGTGCGTATTCTAGCAGTTAGGTGTATTGTGGCTCGCTCGTGGAGTCTTATGCATTACCTGTTTGCGGTAGAATAGACATAACACGTCCTTTTTGAGGGAAGAATATGGAAGGGTGGAAAAGAAAGGAGAGTGCTCGATAGGATCATCACAATCCTATGCCTACAAATTCTCAACAGATATGAGAAATCAGAGATGCCGTAGTTCGGCCACTTAAGAAATGATTGTGTGTTGATTGATTTTATACCTTGAAAAAGGGTTTTCGGATAATGCCCTAAGGCGAAAAAGAAGTTTGGTGAGTTGGTGTTGTTTTTATGGTTTTGAAAGAAAATTATTCTCGATTAGGATCGCACTAAAGATTATGGGTAGAGGGGAATATTACGAACAACTAAGTTGAACGCCTTGTGCTCAAAATACTCGGAATGAGTGTAGGAGAACTCCAAACTCACTCGTTCTCTGTCATGTACTACACGCATCGTGTTTATATTCAAAAAGAAGTTTGAGACGCGCATTACACAAAAGTTTATGGATAGAGATGAATATTTCAAACAACCAAGTCGAGTTCCTTGTGTTCAAAATACTCGGAATGAGTGTAGGAGGGGCTCCATTCTCACTCCTCCTCTGTCACATACTATACGCGTTGTGATCAACAAGAGAAAGCAGGATCAAGTCATTACAGTAAACAGTCACAAAATATAATCAAGAAAAAAATTATTTCATAAAAAGAAGTATGAGTTAAATGAATAATGATAAGCATAAAATAACGAGAAAGGGGTAGTCGAGACAAGTATTGAAATCATGAGATCAAAACCAACGAGAATCTAAGTCACAAAAAGTTAAATCATTAAAGAGATTAACTAAAACCTAGTGATTGAAAATAAATCCTAAATAACTATATTCTAAACATGAACTAGAATTCACATAAACTAATTAAGAAAATATTTTTTGAAGTTTTTATTTGTATTTTTATTTAACAATTAAATTAATTATTCTAAATAAATTCTAACCGAAATAAAAAGGTAGTTAAATCTATATAAAACAAATAAAACAACTAATAATGATAATAATATTAATAAATAAAAAAATGAAAACAATAGGTGAAAGAAAATGTTAAAAAAACGGGCCAGGATGAATGAAGCCCAAAGACAAAGCAAGGGACAAGTAGGCTTTGTGAAATGTGGGTCGGAATTTAGTAGGCCGGGTCGGATCCATGGTGACCTGGTTCACTTTAGTTGATGAAAACAAACCTAGGAAAATGAAAGAGAAGCTGCTATCGTCCACACTATTCAAACACATTTTAGAACGAAATCCATGGAAAGCAGAACTCACCTCTCTCGATTTATGCATTTATTTCTCGATATTTCTCATCCATGCTTCATCATTCCACGGGATCTCTCTCGTCCATCTCTGTCTCTAATACGGCGGTGCAGCGACGTGATTTATTTTCCGGCGTCAATTTGTGTGGAAGCAAGCATCTTGACAGTTGTTGTTGAGTTTGTCCGCTGCGGTGTGTTATATAAGATGATGGGTGTGATGGTTTGATCTTGGTTTATGAACTTGTTTAAGGGTGAAAAAGAAATGGCGGTTATGTGTGAGGTTGCTAGAGCGGTTTAGAGTGGTGATTTTCTATGTACAGCAAGCACGATGTTATAGTTAGGAGGTGGTTTTACCGTGTGAAGGTGTTTGTTCGTAATGGTTTGAGTGCAAACAGAAGAAGGTTGGGCCGCGATTTGTGTAATTGAACAGAGGGAGTATGTTAGAAGGAGTGAGAGGGTTGTGACAGTGAACAAATGTTGGATTGTTGCTGTGAAATTGAAAGGCTTGTGAAAAAGGTATGTCCATCTCAAACAATTGCAAGTGAATTTGGTGATTCTGCGTTTGATCTTTCTCGTACAGATCTCTCAGTATTGCAAATGGTTTTCTCGACCTCCCTCTCTCGCGGCTGGTTTGTGTTGTTGAGATTCTGAGAAGTGGCTATTGAAGAGCAAGTGGATGGTGGCGAGTTAAGGTTTGATGATGTAAGTTTTGATTATGGGAAACTTTGTTATTGTGCGGTCGGAATCGTTACGAGATGGCGAGAGTGAAGGAATGCTTATGTATGGTTATGGTTAGAAGAAGGGGGTGGAAGGAGGTGGAGATTTGGTTGAGAGTGGAAGATTGTGAATTAGTGCAGTTGTTGGGGCGAAAATGATGGAGAATGGTTTGCGGTGAAAAACGGTGTCGAGGTCTGCTGTTTATTGATTTACCAATTTTTCTGCTATCCTCCCTACATCTCTTAGTTAATAATTCTTTGTAGGTTGCAGTATTGTTACATACTGTTACAGATAGATTTTTGACGGTGGAGTCAAGCAAGAGGTTTGTGTTGTTTATGAAGGAGTGAGGTATCCGTTTTCTTGCCGATGCGGAAAAACGAGGGTTCGTGTTTTTTTTAACCTCCCCCTCCTTTCTGATTTTTCACAGTGTATATACCCCTCGTTCTCCCTCCTCTTCTCCTGTTTAAGACAAATTTTCAATCTTACAATTGTCTTGTATGGTTGTGTTGAGAGGTCCCTCTCATTTGTAAGTTGCAGCCCACATTGCTGGTTGGTAGATGCGAGTTATGATGCTGATTTTTTTTGGAGCTTGGCTTATTGAAGGATGGTAACATGATGCTTTTAAAGTGCATGGTATTGTTGTGATGTGTTGGTGTTGATGATGTATGATGCGCAGGTTGTGCAGAATTTGTTTGAGCTTGGCTTTATTTACTGCTTTGTAGCAGGTTTCACGATTGTTGTAGCTTGTGGGGTCAAGTAACTTGGAAGCTAAAGTGTCCCCTTGGATGGGTCGTGTTTGGTTATGAAGAAAACTTTATGTGTTATACTTTTTTGAATTTTCCTTGTTGTCAAAAAAATGCATTGGATTTATTATTTATTTTTTTGAAAATGGACTTGTACAAGAAATAAACATTGGACCTCGTTTGTGACTTTAGGAAATTGGGATTCATGTGATTTGTAATGAACTTGGATGTTGAATGTAGCCATGAGATGGATTTGAATGTTTTATAGAACTTGTAACTTGAGTTAAAATTGGACTTTTGAATGAAAATGAGATTTGAACTTGAAAATTACAAACAAAACGGATTGAAATCAAAATGCTTGAATTTGGTTGAGATTTGATTTAGATTGAAATGGAATTGTAATTTAAATTTTGGTGACTTGGACGTGAAAGTTGAATCGAAATGAAACCTGAATTGGTTTTGCCCATTGAAATTTGATGGAATTGACTTTAAATTGGAAAGAAAATGGAATGGGATAGAATTTGAAAATTGAAGTAGAAATGAATTGGATGAAATTGGAACTAAAATGGAATGGAATCTTGAAGTAATTGACATTGAGACACTTGCACTTTGAAAAATGAAATTGCACTGAGACATGAAACTTGCTTGTAAATCTCGAAATGCAATGAAGTTGAAACTTGAAGCCTGAGTTGAAACATGGACCTAAACTTGCACTTTCTATTTGGTGCTTGAAAATTAATCCACACGAATCCTTGCACTCTTCATAAGAAATAACTTAGTATCTTGAATCAATTCCTTGAGATATAGAACCAAGCATAATTAGATCTAGAGCTCGAAATGCATTGAAACCTTGAATTAACATCACCATATCCTATTCTATCTTGAAATGGTCTTGACTTCTTGATGATCCAAAATATTCACATTGAACCTTCTTGAAAATGCATTAAAAATTAGAATCACAACTTTGAATTATGCACCTTAGTGCACTGCCTGAAACCCTAATTGTAAATGAACGGGTCTTTGATGATCTTCAACCATGAAGTATTTGAATTCAACACATTCTTATATTCAAAACAGCCCATGACACAGATTAATCAATTCCAATTGGCTTGGCCAAGACCCAGTCAAACTCAACCATTACTGCAACCACACTACTCACACCTTTGACCCGATAACTGATCATGAACTCGGTTTGATCATGCAAGGCCTGTGCTTAGACAATAAAAGAATTCCTATCTGCATGCGTAATGATTAGATGATATGAATACTGGATATGATGCACAGATGATGAAAATGTTATGATACGAAGGGCACGTTATGCTATGCAGATGATGTACAGTAAGAATAAAGATTCAAGTTAAAATGCCATGTCAAAATTAGGGTATGACATCGGTTATGCAAGAGAAAGGTATTAGCACCCCCTCGCATCCGTTGTACTCAACGAGATCCACGCTTGTTGTCTAATCAAAGGGTGTGTCATCTAAAGCCTACTGCTAAACGGAAACGAGAATGAAAAAGGAAAAAGGAGAAAAGAGTCTCGATAGGACATCACAGCCTTATGCCTACGTATTCCCTCGTGCAATGGGGAGGTCAGAGTCAACGTAGTTCGAAAAACTATCGGTGGTGGGGGGAAAGGTTGCTCACCAAGACATCATCGTCTTGTGCCTACATATCCTCATCTGGTATGAGAAATCATCGTAGACGTAGTTCATATAACAAATTGTTAAGTGTTTTTTATGAGTGACGTTAAGTTTCTCATTCCAGCAGTTAAGGTCGATGCCTGTTTACAGTAGAACGAACAAGCAACGTATCTTTCTGAAAATGGTTTCACAAACGATCTCAAAGGATGAAAAAGGTTTGAAGTTTATTTGTGAGTTTTAAAGAAGTTAATTGATTGGATTTGAGATTAACATTGCAGTAAAGTCTATGATATAGAAGTGAATGTGTCGCATATCGCCCCCAGACAGGACGTACGCTAAACATTGTAGACAAGTAAGGAGAGACCCCTCACTCATCATTTCCCATATACTTAAGGCTCATGGCGCACAATGTTCATCGTATTTATTAATCGTTTTGAAATTGTTTTGAGATGAGAAGAGAAAGACGCACAGAAGGTCTAAAGGGAAACTTGGTCCTAATGTTATCATGGAAAGTAGCTCTAAGGTCGGGATGTGAAAGGAAACTCTATTTTAATGTTAACATGCAAAAGATGGACCTAAGGTTGAGGTTAAAAGGGACTAACCTAATGTTATCATGCATGGATTAAACTCCTAGTGTCTATCTTACTCCAAGCTTAATCAAAAATTAAGTTGGACTACGAGGCCTTAAGGGATCATACAAAGTTAAGACAAAAACAAGAAAAACAAGGCAAAAACAGCAGCTACAACGACGCTTTCAGCAAAAAAATAGCAATAAAATTCAGCATACAAGCAAAATAGCATTTAACAGCTCATGTTCAGCATAAAATAGGTGTAAAGTACAGCAGGCAACATGGATGCACAATTAACAGCATGTCAAAATCTAGAACAACATGTTTGAAAAGTACAAGCAGCAAGTATACATGAACACTTAAAGCAACACCTCAAGAAAACAACGATCATCAATGAGCATGCATAATAAGCCACACCAAGCATCAAGAGTGCAAACATCCAAGACTAAGAAACAATTGGCATTTGATCAAGTAGTTCAAGAACAAAATATGATCATGCAATCATAATTCAACAAAGGCATATGTCAATGTGCAGATCAAATATGAACATGTATCAAGCAAATTCAATTAATTGAACACGCATTAACAATTATACACAAGCAAACTCCACAAGATCGCACAATTGGACATGCAATAAGAACGTCATGCACTTAACATCGATTAACGAATTCGAACAATTATGCAATTACAAAATTGGAAGCAAACATAAGCATGTGATACAAATCCAGCAAGATAAACATCAATAATCAACAATCAACTTTGTGAAAATGATTATGCAACATGATCAACACACCAAGAATGCAACAGAATGATCATAAATGTTCGCCAACATAAAACCAAAAGTCGCGAGTCGAAGAAACACAAACATGCTATCAAGAATGATGAATTAGGTCAAAAATAATTCACATAAATGCATCACATCAATCTATGAGGTTTAAGTATGAAAAGGAACCCAAACAAGCTTGAAAACGCAAGAAAAAGGCAATATGCCCTGTGGTAATCGATTACCATGATTAGGGTAATCGGTTATCCTTTGAAACTTTGCAAAAAAAACGTGAAAAATAGGCAGGGTAATCGATTACCTTGATTGTGCTAATCAATTACCACTGAGACAGTGGCAAAAATTCAACTTCCAAAAGATCCAAGCAATGTGATTAGCTTGCTTCAAAGCTCCTTCAAGAATGGTTTCCAAAAACTTGAATCTAGATCTAAACAAGCTTCAAATGCAGAATTGAATCAAGAATGATGAAGTGATAGAGGTTTAGCTCAAGAATTCACAAATTGCAATCCACACTTTGTGAATCATTTTGGTTATGGAGCTTTGGTAAGAGGTTGAAGATAAGATGGAGAATGAAAGAAATGAGAGAGAATTGAGAGCAAATTCTGAAAATTAGGGTGAAAAATGAGAGTCTATCCCATGAGGTTTGGAGTAAATTTGGTTAAATAACCCCTAGGTTAGGAATTAAAATATGGTTTGGAGTGTGGGTTAGTGAGAGGAATGGAAATTAGGAGTGTATTTAGGAATGGAGTGTTTGAATTTCAGAAGGAAATGGTGAAAATGGATTAATTCTAGATCCTTCTAATGATGCACATCGGAAAACACATAATGGAAACTTGATTCAAATTCTGCAATGCTAAAAATTGGCCTATTTTTGCAAATTTTCCTTGAGGTAATCGATTACCCTAAATGTGGTAACCGATTACCAGATTCAAAACTTGCCAATTTTGGCGCCATGTGGAGGGAAACTTGCATAATCGCCCGTTGCCATCTAATCTGAGCCTCATTAAGCCTCTGAAACTTGTCTTTTGATATTGCACCTTCAAAAGGTCTGAAATAACATGTGAATTGCCTCCTGTGCTCGAAATTACTTGTTGAAAAAATATTGCCCGATGCCTAATCACTATGAAAAAGTAACTTCCAGAGCCTCTGATAATCAAATCATCTATTGAACAAAATAAAATGCTCGAAATGACTTTAAAAGCTACCTGTTTAACTTCGAATACTGCTAAAATAACCCTGAACTGGAGGAAGTTATGATATGCGAAAAAATACCTTCATCTCATGTCTTAGAAAACCTATGCAATGCATAAATGATGATGCAATTGAAATGAAACATAAGCCAAGAAGGGTTAAGAAAAGGAGGGCAAATTTTGAGGTGCTATAGATAAGGAGCGAGAAAGAAACATAAACAAAATTAGTATGATAATATTGTTAGTGAGTTAGTGATTAGTTGTTAGAACAAATGATAAACTATGGCTAAATAATGTACTTATGAAAAAGTTAATAGACTCATTAGAGGATTGATAAAATCAAAGCCTCCTAATAACAAGTTTCATAAGTAATGGACCTAACACAAATAATCAATCATACTTGGACTTTCAAACATAAGTTTGGGCCACAAATGATTATTTTTCGATACGGGAAAATTTAGCACAGTGTTAAGAAATCATAATCGGGTTTATGTAGAAACCACGACAATCTAAGGCCGGTCAATAGCAATGTTAGTGCTAATGCATACTAGAAAAGTGATATGTAAATCACTCTCCAAAAGCAATACCACACAAAAAGAAAATAGGTAACGATCTCATCTTCAACAAGAACTTGAAATAAGTTCCAACGATATCGAAGATTTTAATCAATCAAAAGAAAAAGGAGAAGAAGAAAGGGAAAGCCAAATTGAATTACAATTTCAAGTTCACTTTACCTTTAAGTTCATCCACTCATCTTGGTGGATTAAAGCACTAAACTTATCATTAACTCAAAGCACCTAAAATGAATTGAATAATTCACTTTAAAGATAGATTTGAATTAGTGAATGTTTAACCAACTTCATCTACACCCTAAGTCCAATGAATTTCAAGCGAAATAGGACCTTTAAAAGTGAAGAGAAAATAACCAAAGTAGTCCCAAAACAAAGCCACAAGAGCAAAATGGACACTAGGTAATTGATTACCCTAATGCTGGTAATTGATTACCACTGTTAAAATAGCAGCAAATCAACTTGAAAATGTGCAAAAACTTGATCAACCATTTCTTCAAACACCTCATGACCAAGGATGCAATTGTACACAAAAATTTAAGTAAAATAACAGAAAAAACCACCAATAGAATATAATTTGCAAGATCCAAATATCAAGCAACAAGGATCAACAATAGATCACATTGTAAAGGATGAATCAAGCACAATAATTGTGGATCAAGAGTTTACCACTTCAACTCTGAAAGTTCTTCAAATCAACTTCAAAAACCACACTCCAAAGCCTTGATCTATAGGAATTGATGATGAAAAAGTGAATGGATGGAGGTCTAGCTCAAATGTCAGTAAGTTTTAATGATGAACTTATTAACTTTCAAAGGAAGAAAGAGCTTTGGTGAATTTAGTAGTTCAAGGGAATTGAGATAAATTTTAGCAAGGTGAATTTGGCTATCAAAACTTGTGAAATGAATGAAATGAGACCTCTATTTATAGGATTTAGGCTTGGAAAATTTGGTGGGTTGGAGTTTGGTTTGGAACTAAAATTAGGCTTGGAATTTGAATTTGGAGGCAAAATCAAGATCAAGTGGTAATTAATGAAGGTGTATGGTGGGAATTAGTTATGATGAGGTAGGGGAATTAAAATGAAGTGATCTAGAATATTCTCATGATGAAATATTTGAATATTGGTGCCAAAATGCTACAGAATTTGAATTTGGCAAACTTTCATTAAAAATGCATTGGGTAATCGACTATCCTAATACTAGTAATCGATTACCATGTACAAAAATTGTAAAAAATTTCTTTTTGACGTATTATCTTGCCTCTGGCTCGATTCTTTTTGCTTGTCAAAGAAGACATGAAAATAAGCACATGAACCTTGGAGTCTCTTGAATAATTATCAATTAAATCTTGGAAACCCTTGATCAGATGATTCTGAATTATTTGCATATCAACTTTGACTTTGTTCAGATGAAATTCATTGGAGCTGAGAGACTAGTATTTGATATCCTTGATCCAAATTCTTCCTGAAAAATTTAGTAAAGAAAAAAAATATTTTTTTGGATTTAATTAATGGTTAGTAAACAAAAATATAAACAAATATCAAACAAATAAGAAAACATGATCGCCTGATGATCTTTCTCAAGAATAAACATACAGAGAAAAATAAGAGAATCAAAGCTTGCGATCTTGTTTGTGGAATGAGATGCAAATGATATGTGGGATCTTAGGGGTAAAAAATTAGGGTATTACAACTGAAAACTTGAAAAGACAACTTAGGAAAAAAATGGGTATCTCGGTGGACAGAAAACCCGAAAGGGCGGTCCAAGAAAAAGGTAGGGATATTAAAAAATGTAGCTCGCTAAGTTGAAACCCGAAAGGGCAAAGTGTCCCGGTGGATAGAAAACTCGAAAGGGAGGTCCAGACAAAAGTTAAGGACAAAAGGCAAAGGCTGCATCAGACAAAAATGATCAACATAAGAAGATCCAAAAGCAAAAGATCAATCCATATGCTCCCTTTAGAAGAAAGGTTTTATTGAGTCATAATTATTGGGGATAATAGTGGTTATTGAATTTAATGTAAACCATTTCCTATTGCCATTTTCAAATTTGTAACATTCCATGGAGCTACACCCATTTGTGTGCTACCATTCTTAAATAAATACAAAATTTGTTTATCAATTGCTATCGTTCATGTTTTTCTCTATTTTCTTTATTATGCAAAATGTCATTTATTAGTTAATAATGAATTTTTAACTTAAAAAGAATTTTTAAAACATGTTGAAAAGACACATGTTAGTTTAACATGTGTGAGAATTAAAAGGAAATATTTTGTTTTCCCGAAATTCTCAATGTTGTAAGAACTCCAGAATCATTACAACAGGAATATCCATAGACCATAACATTTCAATCCTCCGAAAGGATCCCTTTGGTTAGTTATAATAGTCAAGCTTGCTAGAATTCTCCTTTGAGTGCATATATTAAATATCACTTGGTTGAGTATCAGTGTTGATGAGTCAGAACCTCTATAAACAGCCTTTATAAAACTCCCAGCCTGAATAGTATCAACATTTACATATCATAATCATTCATATATCACGCATAAAAGCAAAATCAAATCATGCATAGCCCAAAGTGTACTTCGTGCTCATTTGCATTGACCCAAGACAGATTGTTGGTTATCATCCATTGGCCACAAAAGTCCGGTTGTTACCTACACCTTTCCAAGTCAACTTGTGACTAGAACTCTGTGTTAATTCCAATTTTCATTGGCATCTTTTGAAGTCCAATTGTCACTTGCACTAATAATTCAAAATCCAATTGTTATTAGTAACCAAATTCCGGTTGTTATTGGCATTCATTTTTAAAATCCAATTGTTATTGGTACTTTTAAAGTCTAGTTGTCACTGGCATCCCCTCTGAAGTCCGGTTGTTACTAGCATTGTTTGCAAGTTAAATTGTCATTAGCACCTTTGAAATCCAATTGTTATTGGTATCCAAAAATCCAGTTCTTATTGTTGTTAGTATGAAAGTCCAATTATCATTGACAGCTTTAAAATCTAGTTGTTCTTGGTACCTAAAAATCTAGGTCTCACTAGTATCAGTTTCAAAGTCCAATTGTCATTGGCATCTTTAAAGTCCAGTTGTAACTGGAACTTCATTTTAAAATCCAATTGTAATTGGTATCCAAAGTCTAGTTGTGATTGGTCTCATCTTTGAAGGTCCAGTCATAACTAACACCAATTCATTAGAAGATGGTTGTAACCAATGCTTACGATCAAAGTCCAGCTTGGTTGTGTTGAATATTTTTCTTTGTAAAGAATCTCCAAGTTTCTTTTTGCACGGATGATTTTTCTTGTTAGAAAATTTCCATGTTTTGTCTTGGATGATTTCTTTGTAAAGAATCTCCAAGATTCTTTTTGCATGGATGACTTTCTTGTAAAAAAGCTTATGAGTTTGTCTTGGTTAAATTCCTTGTTAGGGATCTCAATTTTGTTTGATTGGATGCTTTTCTTGTTAGAAAACTCCAAAATCTTTTATCGGACGAGTTTCTTGTTAGAAATATTCAAAAATTTCCAAATTCTCATATATTCTAAAGTGTCTGCATGTTATCTCTAACTAGTTGATGACCCTCACTTTGAATATTTTCCAATGTCTTTTCTCTAGCAGATTGTATCCCAAGTGAGTCTTCACCCATTGTTCTTTTCATTTCATGTGAATCACAGTTACCATATCATTCCCCACAAGTCCATTTTTCATTCTTCATTCATCACCTCCGGCTAGGGTTCATCTCATATCACAATATCCCTAGTAAACAAACAAACAAAAAAGTCCTTCATGTATGCATATTATATCATATCATGTCATCTGCATTCAGGGACAAAATTTGAGTCCTTTAGTATTTAATTATCTCCCATCGTGATTATATGAAGAATGTCATTCTTCATATTCTCTAGTAGAAGATACTTAAATAGGAGCACCTGTCACACCCCAATTTTGATCCTGAATTATTGAATCGATACATTTATAAGAACATTTGCATCACCTGCATGTCATATAACATGCATTTCATCATGCAGAATGCTTAAAATGTCGACCAAAATAAATTTCCAAATCTAAAGACAGACCAGTTAAGTCACTTTTCAAATGTACGTGAAATTAGCAGGCAACAAATTTGAAAATTTAACTTGTAGACGTCAATTTTATTAATCTATGGTTCGCGTATTTTAACTTGGCGTACTCGTTTTATTGTTTTGACTACTTTTTCGGTCGTATTTTGATTAACTTGAGTCTTTTAACCGATCATTTTTTTATTTCAAAATTTGATCAAATCTTGTATGTTTCCGAAATGTTTATTTCACGCTGATCATTTTTGTACATTTAATTTAATTTTTCAAACGCTTTTACTCTCGACTTTTTATTCATTTTGAGCCCTTTCATCTTTTGTTTTTATCAGTATGTTTTAAATAAATAAATACGATTTTTTATAACTCTATTCAAATTTTATTTTACTTATTTTTATTTTTGTCTGAATTTAATTGATTAATTCATTTTAATTCATTTTGAACTCTTAATTTACTCTAAAGGGACATTTATGAAAAATTTGAAATTAGAAAACCTAATTGGCCCATATATAAGATAAATGTTACTGATAAATTAAAGGGAGAAGACCTCCATTTTGCAATCTGCGACGCCTATTTTTGGGTCAAATAGAAATTGAAAAAATAAAGGACTAAACCAATAGTAGCTACAGTGCGCCGTTCACTTTCCAAAATCTCCTTATTTGACATACAATGTCTTAGATATCAAAGTAAAAAAAGAGGAAGAAAAAAAAAGAAAATTAGCATTTTCAAATATTAGATATCACATCCCAGTTTTTATGTTTTCTCCATCCACATATATTCATTGAGAAGACTCATTTTTCCCAAGAAAATCTCCAAACACCTTCCTCTGTAAATCTCTCCTTTGTTTTCTTCCGATGCAACCACTCTCAACTCAAATCATACAAGTTAATTGGTGTTTTCATACTTATTTTTGAATTAAGTACAATGCAAATGGAGCTTCAAGAAGAAATTCTAGAATATCTATTTTTTGTGTGACATATTTAGGAATAATATATGAACATTCTTGTAGCTTTCTCATCTAAGATTATATTTTGTTCCTCCTCTCAAACTAAATTGCATGGAATAATGTTGCATATCGAATATGCTAATAAGAATTTGAGAATTCTTTGGCTTTAAGATGCCTGAATGCTAATTATTCATACATTTTCTAATGTGAATATTATACTTTGATATCTTTTTATTAAATAGAAAAATATTTTACACACTACGTGGTCCTTAATATTCAAAATATCTCATATTTTTTTATAAAATAATGTCTATGCGGAATGATTCGTCAACGTAAATTTTTTGTTGATTATAACACAAAACTCAATTGTGCTTTTGAGAGTTTTATATATATATATATATATATATATATATATATATATATATATATATATATATATATATATATATATATATAAAATAAATTCTACTAAAGTATTTTAATTACAATAAATTTATAATATTTCAGTCAAATTTTTATATTAAATAATACAATATTTTAATATTGGATTACTTATACTCTAAGTAAATATATACATATAATAGATGTTTTAATGATGTCCAATATTATCTATGTATTCTTTTTTAAAGGATAAGCATCAACATTTGTGTATAAATAAGCAGTTGTGATTTAACATTTTACATAAATAAAAGTTAGTCAATTTTCTTTCTTTGCCAAGTTCATTGTTGAGAATATAATGGAAGGTTCATTAAAAATGAAATTGAAGTTTGTGGTATTGTTTGTTGCTATTGTGATGAGCCTATTGGCAAGTGCTTATGGGAAGTGCTATTGTGATTTACCTGTCTGTTGTCCCCCTCCGGCTTCTGAAAACTAAATTTATGTTCTTCTTTAGACAACTTACAATAATGTTTGAGAAAGTCCTATCTGATATGTAATCATTGAATTACATGAATAAATAAATAAATGTTGTTTCTTTTTACTCTTATTATTTTAGATATAATTGATTATTTAGCTTTCAAATAGTGTGTCGATGGTTTAAGTTTGTTGAATTGTTTTTGGAATTAGGAATTAGTAAATGTTGCGGCAATAATTTTTTTTGACATATTTAAAATAATTTAATTCTATTATTACATTAGTCATACTGTCATAGTAAACACAATTCTAATTGAAAAAAGTTTCTTTAAGTTTTAAGTAAACATCTTAAATCTCTTAATTATGATTGTTTGAATTGATAAAATATAATTTTTTTTAAATAATAATTGTATATAAAGAGTACAAAGAATACTTAATCCTTAATACAAGAAAGAGACACAAAACTAACAGAGACACATGATAGCAAAAGGACAAAGAAATTAAATGAAAAAACAAGAAGGGTTGGTCACTCAATCCTCCTAACCTAGGAACGTCTCTATAAAGAACTAAAAACCATTCTTAATTGGATCTAATATTATTGTCTCAACAATTCCAACCCTAAGCATTTTCTGGCTTAAGTAAAGCTAAATTCTTTGGATACTAAATATTCCAACACACACAATACCAGAACAAACATCCTACTTATTTATTATAAATTTTATTCGCATTGTGCGCGAATTGAAAATTGATGAAATATAATTAAATGAAATAGTAAATGATAAAATAGATTGTAATTTTGATTTTTTAAAATTAAATATAGTGGAATAGAATAAATTATTATCTCTTTTTATTTATTTTCATAATTTACCCTCATCTTTTTTTTCTATTAATTTGGATGGAATGAAAAAATTTATATGTTCTATCATAAAATATTTAAACAATTGAAAAAAAAAATTCTCTCCACTCAATTCTACGTTGTTTAATTTCACTTATTTCATTCGGTAAAGATATAACTATACTAAGGATCTTTTAAAATATTTGTTTGTAACAAGTTATTTTTAAGTTTGTTTTGTAATAATTTGGGTTTTCAAGTTAACAAATTTGTGCATATTGTTATCTTTTTTTATTTAAATCTTTGACTAAATTAATTACACAAAACATATAAAGCAACACCAAACTACATAAAGCAGCATCCTAAATACATAAAATAACATTTAAAATACATAAAATAAGATTCTAATTCAACACGTTTGGTAATAAAAAATCAAGTTGTTACAGTAAAAATTTAAAGGTTAACATGTTACAAACAAATAATTTACAAGGACGCTTAGTATAATTATGTCAATAATAAAAGAAGCAAAATAAGAAAAACATTAGGTATTGTTTATATTACATCTTCTTTAAACAACAAACAACACAAATAAAATTAGATGAGTTATGTGAGAATATATATATATATATATATATATATATATATATATATATATATATATATATATATATATATATATATATTCTCACATAACTCATCTAATTTTATATGAGAATGTTATTTTTATGTAAGAATAAGAAAATGAATTTGAACCATTAGATTTTAAAATAAATGGTAGAGATTATGTGTGGTTTTTTTCTCTCTCCTACATCATTTATTTTAATAATGGAGGAGAGAGAAATAAACCACACATAATGGTTCCTATTCATTCTCATGTTCTCACATAAAAATGGCATTCTCATAGGATATGTCCTCTCTCTCTCTCTCATAAAAATGGCATTCTCATAGGATATGTTCTCTCTCTCTCTCTCTCTCTCTCTCTATATATATATATATATATATATATATATATATATATATATATATATATATATATATATATATATATATATATATATATATATATATATATATATATATATATATATATATATATATATATATATATATATATATATATATATATATATATATATATATATCTGTGTGTGTATGTGTGTGTGCGAGGATAAAATAACAATCGGATGAGATGATTTGGATATTTGATTGCGACAGATCTTTGGTTCTGATGTGATGGATGAAGCTAACTTATAAGGTTAACTCTAACGTTGAAGTTTGTGTATGAAGTGAACAGAAAAATTTTAAATAGAGTGAAGTTACCTGAAAGTGACGTGCTTTGCTTCCTTTTATAGAGGAGCTTGTTTGTAACTGAAATGGGAAGAAGAGAGTACGAGAAATGCATATGGTCGCAAGATGGATTTGATGGCTATCAGTTCATTTAAGGTAGTCAACAATAGGCATTTGGTCTATATTTTCTATGTTTGACTGCCACTACGTATTTGGCTCAGCTCTCCACTAGGTCGTTGCGATAACACTATGCCAAAAAAGACCTTTAGCAACGCTTTTTTGTCCTTTAGCAGCGCTTAAAAGTGCTGCCTAAAGTGGCGCTGCTGTAGGTAAAGACATCAAATTTTTTTAAGGAAAAAGCATTGTTTTAGTCCCCCTTTTAGCAGGGTTTTTCTAGAAAAGAGCTCCCCCCCCCCTTTAGTAGCACTTTCAAAAACGCTCTCTAAAGTATATTTTCTTAAGACCTTTAGCAACACTTTTTCATTAAAAGCGCTCTCTTTTCCCCCCTTTTAGCAGCGCTTTTAGAAGCGTTCTCTAAAGTATATTTTAAAATAAAGCCCTCTTTTTTCCCCCCTTTTAGCAGCGCTTTTAAAAGCGCTCTCTTCCCCCCCCCCCCCCTTAGCAACGCTTTTTCAAGAAAAGTGCTACCTTTCATTGAATTTTTTTTCTTTTAAAAATCACTTTTTCCTAGCGTTTTTTTAGTAAAAGCGCTGTCTATTGTGCATATTTTTATGAAGTATTTTTTGTTGAATGTTGTTGCACAATTTTTTATAATTTATCACATAAACCTGCTTATAACAATTATATTCAACACAAGCCTTTATTTCAACACTTAGGCCTTATATATACCACAACAACTCAACACATAAACCTATTTATAATCATTGTAATTCAAGAAGTCTTATCTTGCCAGGAGGAAATTTCTGGACATATATGGGGAGGAGCATGTGGCCAAGAAACTCTGTCAGAAGATGTCAATCTAGGGAACTTACATCGAGAAATCTCAAAGGATCGATTAATCTGAGGCAATCAGGTTGGGGTCCGATAAATCTCTCGAAAGTTAGTTAGTCAGAGGCACTCCTTCACAAATCAGCTAGTCATGGGCAAAGTTACTTCAAGGCTGGGGCAGGACGCTGCAAGAGCGCGAAAAGTTATCCTCTCTAGAAGATGGTTAATTAGAGTCACCTCTCCATATTTTCAGAGCTACTCAAGCAAGTTTTATCAACCTTCGAGTTCAGAACGAATGTCGGGAAGTCATGTTAACCATTCCCTAACCTTTCAACCAGAAATCTTGTATCCAAACAAGACGCTTTTCAACGTCATTCGTACCAGACCTGCCTCGAAACCACCGGTTGAGCCATCATACCATTGCATAATCATTGCATATCATCTATCATAGTATAGCATGAAGCCTTGTGAAACCAAACAGATAACCCAGAAAATATCACCTCATGCCGAAATTTAATTCCCATTGGTACCTAGAAAATATCACCTTCCAAAAATCAATCACAATCAAGTTTAACCCGTCCTTACCAGCGAAGTCCACACATACTTAGTATATCCTTCTTTCCCTGGCAGAGCGGTCTTTTAGCGTATCATAAGCATCATTGCATTGCATCCTCAAATGCGTAGCATTTTCATTTTATATGGAGCATTATGTCATAGAAAGAAAAATTAAACATATGCATGCAAAGCATAAGCCAGATTTTGTACCGTGCGTGAAGCTCAAAACACCTCTTAATCAAGACAATGACATATCCCCAGTAAACATTCTCTTGATCGGCTTTGTTTCTGTCAAATCCATGTGACGATGCGTTTCTTCGGAAAGGCTTTCTTTCTATCAAATCCTTTTGACAATGTGGTTCTTTGGATATGTTTTCTTTCTGTCAAATCCACTTGACAATGTGACTCTTTGGTTCATACTTTCTTTCTGTCAAATCTTTTTGACGATGTGGTTCTTTGGATATGTTTTCTTTTCATCAAATCCCTTTGGAGATGTAATCTTTGGTTAGGTTTTCTTTCCTTCAAATCCCTTTGACGATGTGGTTCTTTGGATATGTTTTCTTTCCCGTCAAATCCCTTTGACGATGTGATCTTTGGTTAGGTTTTCGTTCCGTCAAATCCCTTTGATGATGTGATTCTCTGGATATATTTTCTTTTTGTCAAATCCCTTTGAAGATGTCATTTTTGGTTCGGTCTTCTTTCTGTTAAATCCCTTTGATGATGTGGTTTTTGGTTCAGTTTTCTTTCCGTTAAATACCTTTGACGATGTGATTCTTTGGATATGTTTTTATTCTGTCAAACCCCTTTGACGATGTGATCTTCAGACAGGCTTTCTATCTATTAAATCCCTTTGACAAAGTAATTCTTTGGATATATTTTCTTTCCCTCAAATTCCTTTAATTATGTGATTCTTAGGAGATGCGTTCTTTCTGTGAAATCCCTTTGACGATGTGATTCTTTGGATATGTTTTATTTCCGTCAAATCACTTTGACAATGTGATTCTTTGGACATACTTTCTTTCTGTCAAAAACCTTTTACGATGTGATCTTTGGATATGTTCTCTTTCCGTCAAACCCCTTTGACAATGTGATCTTTGGACAGGCTATCTTTCCATCAAATCCTTTTGACGATGTGATTCTTTGGATATATTTTCTTTCTGTCAAACCGCTTTGACGATGTGATCTTCGAACTGGCTTTCTTTTCGTCAAATCCTTTTGACGATGTGATTCTTTGGATATGTTTTCTTTCTATCAAATCCCTTTGACGATTTAATTCTTCGGGCTGGCTTTCTTTCCGTCAAATCCCTTTGATGATGTGATCTTTGGATATGTTCTCTTTCCGTCAAACCCCTTTGAATATGTGATCTTCGGACATGCTTTCTTTCCGTCAAATCCCTTTGACGATGGGATTCTTTGGATATGTTTTCTTTCTGTCAAATCCTTTTGATAATGTGATTCTTTGGATATGTTTTCTTTCTATCAAATCCCTTTGACGATTTAATTCTTCAGACAGACTTTCTTTCGGTCAAATCCCTTTGATGATGTGATCATTGGATATTTTCTCTTTTTATCAAACCCCTTTGACTATGTGATCTTCGAACATGCTATCTTTCCATCAAATCCCTTTGACGATGTGATTCTTTGGATATGTTTTCTTTTCTTCAAACCCCTTTGACGATTTGATACTCGGACAAGCTTTCTTTCTGTCAAATCCTTTTGACGATGTGATTCTTCGGATTTGTTTTCTTTCCGTCAAATCCCTTTAATGATATGGATCTTTGGATATGTTTTCTTTCCGTCAAATCCCTTTGACAATGTGATTCTTCGTACTGGATTTTTTTCTGTTAAATCCCTTTGACGATGTGGTTTTTCGGACAAGCTTTCTTTCCGTCAAATCCCTTTGACGGTGTGATTCTTTGGATATATTTTCTTTCCATAATATCCCTTTGACGATGTCATTCCTCGAAAAGCCTTTCTTTCTTTCAAATCCCTTTGACGATGTGTTTCTTTGGATATGTTTTCTTTCTGTTAAACCCTTTGACGATGTGATTCTTCAGACATGCTTTCTTTCCGTCAAATCCATTTGACGATGTGGTTCTTTGGATATTTTTTCTTTCCGTCAAATCCCTTTGACGATGTGATTCTTCAGATAGGCTTTCTTTCTATCAAATCATTTTGACAATGTGATTATTTGGATATGTTTTCTTTCCGTTAAACCCTTTGATGATGTGATTCTTCAGACAAGCTTTCTTTCCATCAAATCCCTTTGACGATGTAGTTCTTTGGGTATTTTTTCTTTCCGTCAAATCCCTTTAACGGTGTGATATTTGGTTTGGTTTTCTTTCCGTCAAATCCCTTTGACGATGTGGTTCTTTAGATAGGCTCTCTTTCTACCAAATCCCTTTGACGATGTGTTTCTTTTGATATGGCTTTCTTTCCATCAAATCCTTTTGACGAAGTGGTCTTAGGTTTCTTTCTGTCAAATCCCTTCAACAATATCATTCTGGGGTTCACGGTTCTTTCTTTGGGTATGTTTTCTTTCCGTCGAATTCCTTTGAAGACGTGTGACTGGGCTCCAATTACATACATCCCCACAGACTACAAATTTCCGAGTTCTCTTGGTATTCAATCTCCCTGTACTTTGAATGTCTAAACGTCGTTGTTATCATCCTTTCAGGTTCAATTTGATTGAATAGGGGCAGCTGTAGCACCCCAAAAGTTTCCCTTTCGTTTTAACCGTAACTAGCTTGTGTTTTGTTCATTTCTAAAATTTTTTTGCATATCATGGCATTGGCTCTCGACACATGGGATGAAGGTATTTTTGTGGCTCGAGGTTTCCTTTTATTGCAAGTTTTTAGAACAGCAAGCATCAGAGGCTTCAACACTTGTTTTGCTCAGCAATCAAACACCCGATTATATTCTTCAGAAAGTACTTTTGAGCACATGAGGAAATTCACAGGTTATTTCAGGCATTTTATAGGTGCAATGTCAAAGGACAAGTTTCAGAGGCTTAACAAGGTTCAGAACAGATGGCAACAGGTGGTTACGCAAGTTTCCCTCCACATGACGCCAAATTTGGCAATTTTTGAATGTGGTAATCGGTTACCACATATGGGTAATCGATTACCTTAGGCGTATTTTGCAAAAGTGGTTCAAATTTCAGCATTGCAGAATTTCCAATCATTTTCAACCTTTGATTTCACATGTGCATCATTGGAAGGATCTAGAATTGATTCATTTTCACCATTTCTCTCCAAATTTCAAACACTCCATTCCTAATTCCACTCCTTATTTCCATCCGTCACACTAATCCATGTTCCAAGCCACATTCTAATTCCTAACCTAGGGATTATTTAATCTGTTTCACTCCAAACCTCTCATAACTCTCACTCATTTTTCTGATTTTTCTACACATCTCACTTTAATTCTCTCAACTTTTCTCTCATTCCAAAACCTTCCACCAAAGCTCCATAACCAAAAGCTTCACAAATTGTGCATTGCAATTTGTGAACCTTTAAGCTAAACCTTCATTGCATCTTCATCCTTGGATCAATTCTGGTTTTGCAGTTCATTTGGATCTTGAATTAAGTTGTTGGAATCACTTTTGGAAATTTTTTTGCTTATTTGTGGATTCTTACTTGGATTTTCAAGTTTTCTTGCTCAAGCTTCATAGATCCTTGGATTTCTTGCTTGGATCTGTTAGTTTTAGCTTAACAAAATTTACTAAAGCAATTCTCAGCTTTGTTGGTTAGTAATTTCTAGATCTATCTTTGATATTGCTTAATCTTGCATGTTACAATGTAGATCTTTGGTTTGTTGTTGATGTGTGATCCATTTGCTTTGGTTTGATCTTTGATCTTGTTGGTTGTTTGATGCAATTGGAGTTTTCTTGTTGTGATATGACCTAATTTTCGTGCATAATTGATTACTTGTTCATTTGGATGATCGGATAAGTCATTTGCTGCTGAAAAATGCTTTTGGAAGCTGATTTTTTTGCCTCTATCTCAGTGGTAATCAATTACCACTATCAGGTAATCAATTGCCATGCCTATTTTTCACGTTTCTGGTCACTTTTCAAAGAGGTAATTGATTACCTGATCATGGTAATTGATTACCACTGGGACATATTGCCTTTCTCTTTCATTTTCTTGTTTCTTTAGGTTCCTTTTCATCTCTAACCTTCATGGACTGATATGATGCATTTATGTGGATTATTTTTGACCTTTTCCATCATGCTTGATTATTTGATTGCGATTCTTCGACGCGTGACTTTTAATTCCGTTTGAACGCTTAACATGTTCATGTTTCTTGATTGATGTGATGATCATTTGCTTTGCTTACTTGTATCATGTTAATGATTAATTGTTGATGATTATCCTGTTGGACTTGTGATACATGTTTGCGCTTGCTTCCAATTCCGCTTGTCGCATGTTCGTTTAATCATTTGATTGTTTATCGAAAAGCATGTTGATCTTATTGATTATTGGTGATGCAATATTGTCGAGCAATTGTGCTTAATTGTTGATACATGTCCATCCTTGCGTGATACTTGTTCATGATTGGTATTTGCTCTTGTTACATTAAATGTTGTTGTGCTGCCTTACTGGATTTTATTGTTATTTTATGAAGGAAGCGTTGTTGTAATTGTTGTTTTGGCTTTATTTTCTTGCTTTTTTCCTTGCCTGTGCATGTTCACTTAGGATTTTTATTCCAATTTAATTTCCGGTTAAATTTGGAGTAGGATAGACACTAGGAGTGCAATCCATGCATGATAACATTAGGATAGTCCCTCTTAACCTCAACCTTAGGTCCATATTTTGCATGCTAACAATAGGAAAGAATCTCCTTTCGTATCCTGACCTTAGGACCACTTTGCATGATAATGTTAGGGCCGAGTTTCCCTTAGACCTTCTGTATGTCTCTCTTCTCATATCAAAACAATTCAAAGTACTTAATAAAGATGATGAATGTTGTGTGCCACAAGCCTTAAGCATATGGGAAATGATGACTGGGGGTTTCTCCTCACTTGTCTAGAGTGTTTAGTGTATGCCTCTTAGTCGATATGTGACGCATTCTCTCCTATATCATAGTCTTTAGTGAAACGTCAGTCACAAAGCAAACTAATTCACTTCACTAAAAGTCACAAACCAAATTCAAACCTTTTTTCCTTTGGGATTTGTGTTCCAAACTCATTTTTAGAAAGAGTACGTTAGTTTTCCATTCTACCGTAAACAGACATCATTCCTAATTGTTGGAATGAGAACTTCACGTCGCTCATAAAAAACACCTAACTAACCTGTGGTTTTGTTACCTGGACTACGTTTGCGCTAATTTCTCATACCAGATGAGGATATGTAGGCACAAGACGACGATGTCTTGGCGAGAAACCTTCCCCCATCACCCGTAGTTTCCCGAACTACGTTGACTATGAATTTTCCATTGCACGAGGGAATACGTAGGCATAGGGCGAAAATGTCCTATTGAGTCTCTTTCTTTTTCTTTTGTTCTTGTTTTCATTTAGCAGTAGCTTTTAGATAACACACCCTTTGATTAGACAACAAGCATGGGTCCCGTTGAGTACAACGGACGTGAGGGGTGCTCATACTTTCCCCTTGCGTAATCGACTCCGGAACCCAAGATTTATTACGATGACCTTGTATTTTCCTATTCTTCAGGTTTTCTTCGATTGTTTACTTTCCCTCTCTTTGGGATAAATAAAGTTCGGTGGCGACTCTTCTGTTTTTTCGCCGATTCTTTTTGCAGTTGCGATAGTATCCTTGCTGGAGATAAGCATTTCATGAATGAACCTAGTCTACTAGAGATAATTTTGTCCCTGCTTAGGGAAGCATCGAACTCTTAAGGTCTTGCTAGGAAGGATATTCATTGAAATTATGCTAGGGGAGAAATCGAAGTCTTCACTGAAAAGCTTTAACTCTACTGGAGGTGTTATACATTGGCTATCAACATGAATCCTGCAATATCCTGCCATAATACTCTGAACCTCGGAGAGGTGACTCTGATTAACCGTCTTCTAGAGAGGATAACTCTTTGTTCTCTTGAAGTGATTTGTTTCAAAATGAGCCTTTGAAGTAACTTTGTCCCTGTTTGATTGATCTTCGAGAGATTTTCTGAATCTCGACTTGATTGCCCCAGATTAACCGTTTTTTAGAGAGATTTCTCAACATAATTGCCCCGTATTAACTGAACTTTGGGGAGATTTCTTGACATAACTGCCCCATATTGGCATCTTCTGACAAATTCTCTTGGCCCCATGCTCCTCAATATATCTATTCAAAATTTCCTTCTGGAAAAGTTAAACTTCTTGACTAATGTTCATTATATAAATCTCATTGGTGACAAATATCTGTATGCAAGCAGAAAACCTTTATTCTGAAAATGATAATTCTAATGCAACACACACGTTAACCTTGGAGTTTTTGTTGAAAAGATATCGCCAAACCTCATGAATGAACCACTAGTTGCGACATTTATTTTTTGAATGGGCACCATAAACATGCAATACCAACAAAGTCTTTTAGTATAACTCATGGGAGTCAGGAATGTTATCTTGTTGAAGTATGCCTTCAAAATAAGCCCTGCTTCAATCAAAACTTTTAAGGGTTAAATCGTAGTTTGGTTCATGGTTTCATGAAAAAAGGATTTTTGGCTCAAAATTTATTTGTAACTCATTCTCCTTGATAATCTCCAATCCTACGTTCAATTAATTCAGCACAAACGCTCCCCTGAATGGTAGAAGTGATGGTCAGGGAACCCACAAGAATTTCGAAGTGGCAGTCACCCTTTTTGTCTTTGGTGTCTGTAATCACACGACCTTGTTATTTTTTGAGGATTTTTCTTTTGTCATCCTTTTCGCTTTTCTTTTTTTATTCCCTATTTTTTCCTGGACGGATTCTTTAGAATTTTCGATTTTGAAGTCCAGTGGGATGCCGTACCTTTTGCCTAAGTCACTTGTTTTCAAGTTTCGACTTGGCAAGCTTTTTTCCTTTCCTTTTTATTTTGATCTTTTTTTTTGAACAAGTCGTGTGACATTGGTTGTCTTGGAAGGGTCATGACTGCCTCATCCTTTAGTTGGTGAGGGATAAACATTATGGGATTATAAAGGATAAATGGTAATGGATCCTTGGATGCACATTCCTTTTGAAATTTAAACACTCAGTCAGACTAACTGAAGACTACCCAGCCCCTGGGTTAAGATCAAAGGTTTTTCATTTTCAGAAAGAAACTCCTACTTCAAGACTCAAAAGGGTTAATGAAGATCTATCTCCCTTATATCTCTGGTATTTAGAGATTTTGAAACAATGTCTGTACATCATCAACAAGGTTTTATTCAAAAGCATACAACCAGAAAGTTTGCGTTTTCACTTCATCATCCTCCCTCAAAGAGTTTTAAGCAAGAAGAGTTGGTATTGCAATGCACAAAAAATATATGAGTTAACATGAATGAATTACTTCAAGAGAAACATGATCATTGCATTAAGATCATCATTAAAAAAACAAACAAGTTTTTTACATGGAAACAAAGCATTAACAAACAATGAAAATACAAATAGAATGCAGTAAAGAAAACTGATGATTGCCATTGTTGAGGAAGCCTGGCTCCGCCTAGACTAATTACTTCTGATGATGTCCTTGCAGTCTCAAGTGCTCACTTGGAAGGCTTCAATTAATGTGCAGACCATTTGCAGTGAAAGTAATGACCCCTGACTCAATTAAATTCTGCATCTTATGCTTGAACATGTTGAAATTTTCAATTTCGTGCCCCTGCATCCCTGAGTGGTACTCGCACCTAACATTCATGTCATAATCTGGAGGGAGGGGATTTGGAACAAGCGCAACTTCTCTTAGCTGAATGAAGGAACCTTGGAGTATGCAAGCAAGCAGCTGATTGTGAGGAACATAAATGAAATCAAACTTTCTCTCAGGCCTTCTCGATCTTTGTTGTTTCTTCTAGAAGTCATTCTGTTGTTGATACCGATTAGGGCATTCCCCTCATTCTGATACTTTCATCCTCAGACTTGGGTGAGGAATAGGCAACAGCTGTGGATGTGGAGATTCTAAAACCAACGACTGTAATATATGCCCATGACTTGATGCAACTTCAGAGGAGAAAACAGGAATATCCACTTCTTTCACAGCAACTGAAATAACACCACATGGTACGTTTATGCCGCCCGGCGTGAACTCAACTGCCTTTGAATCGATTAAGTCCTGAACTTGGTGCTTAAAAGCCTTGCATTTATCCATATTATGCCCCGATGCCCCATAATGGAAATCACAATGGGCACTTGCATCATAGCCTGGTGGAGGCTTACCAGCAAATGGAGCCAGAGTCTGAAGTTCAACCTATTGAAGTTGAAGCAAGTGTTGTAACAACTGAGCATAAGTCATAAGGAGCTGGTCAAAAATTCTTCCAGGCTGCTTCGGCCTCTACACGTACTTTTTAATATTAGGATTATCTTGGGAAATAGGAGGTGGATGCTGACGGGGAAATTCTGGAACCTCAGGTCGTGCAGAAAATCTGCGAGGCACATCACGCACTGGGAGAGATTCCACAGGCAAGGGAGGAATAACAATTTCTGGTGCAGCCTCGGCCATAGGATTACCTTCCTTTCTTAACACATTCCTCATCACTTTCATAATCAGGCCCATTTGAGTCTTTAATTGATGGACTTCCTCCCTCAACATTTTCTGATCCTGAGACAAAGCTTACATGTGCACCATGAATTGTCCCATCTGGCTTCGTACTTCCCTCGACTCTACTTGAATCTGTTCCATAGTCGACTTCTAGCTTCTTTGAAAAGTTAAGTTTGAAACTCTGAAGAAAACCAAGTCAGGATAACAAAAGACCAGCTTCGAACACCTATTATGCAAATTAAATGCAAATTCCATATTCGACTATTTCAAGGGAACTTGCTTGCTTTGATTCACATTTTTCACGGGAAAACTATAAGGAAAAGATAGACAGCCTGGCTACGAGACCCAAAGCTAAGATCCATAGAAATAAAAGAACATGTATGCCAGAATACAAACATGTTATGATGATTTGGATGCAGAGGCATGGGATCAAGGCTTTCAAAAATTCTGAATAAATTTTGTGTTGCAGACTAAATAAGGCCATAATTCTGCTTCATCGAGTAAACTGGAAAACCAGAATACCAGAGTAACCATAATACCCAGGATCAAAAGTCCACACTGACAAGAAAACCAGAAAACCGAGTAGGTTGAAAGTCAAGGTTTCCTACAAAACACATCCCTTCTCACATGTGGGTCCTCAGTCTCACGGGCTCTCAGGTCGAGGAATGATGATATGTTCATTATTTCTGGATTGAAATCATCATCAATCAAGGAGGCCTCAACTTATTTCCCATGAACGGTCTCTAGAGTCGTAAGCTCTCTAAGTCAACACCCTATCTTATGCACCATATGTACAAGATAGAGTATCTCCAAAGAAATCCTCGTCTGAATGTGAATTTTGTGCCAACTATACGTAGCCAGACGCCATACAAGTGCCACTACTCTCCACTCTAATCTTAAGTGTATACTCAAGCCTGGGTAGTGGACTTACCTCTCATGGAACAAACTCACCCAACAACACAGCAATAACAAAGCATAATAGGATAACAATAATCAAATGCAACAATAAAATGAAAATGCAGTAATATACAACAGATAATGTGCATAAAAACAAATAACTGCACAAAAGTAAATACCCAATGAAAAAAAATAGACAAGCGCTAGGATTAACTCGCATAGGGAACCACAGTCCCCAGCACAGTCGCCAATTGTCGCAACTGCGAAAAACACCTGACAGAAACAACAAAAGAGTTTCCACCAAACTTTATTTATCCTGACGCAGGGAAACAAAACGATCGAAGAAAACCTGAAGAAAGGAGAAGACAAGGTCATCGCAACTAAATCTTGGGTTTGGGAGTTGAATGTCGCTATGCGAGAAATGACACAGACTCGCCACCGAATTTTATTTATCCCAAGGAGGGAAAGGGAAATAACGATAAAACCTTTAGGGAAAGAAAATGGTCATTGCAAGCACATTTTGGGTTCGGAAGTCGGTTATGGAAGGGGAAGTTATTAACACCCCTCACATCCATCTTACTCGATGGGAACCTTCTAAGTTGTCTATCTTGAATGGGTGTTCTAATCTAAAATTCCACTTGCTAAAGGGAAAGAGGGGTTGATTTTTTATTTGAGTGTTCGCCAAGGATTAGGGCCCTTGTGCCTACATATATTCACTTGTAAGAAGTAAAGAACCAGAGCATTCCTAGTTCACGAGACTACGGTGAAAAATGGGAAGTTTGGGTGAACGATGCTACCGTGCGCATTCTAGCAGTTAGGTGTATTGCGGCTCACTCGTGGAGTCTTATGCATTACCTGTTTGCGGTAGAACGGACGTAACATGTCCTTTTTGAGGGAAAAATGGAAGGGTGGAAAAGAAATGAGAGTGCTCGCTAGGATCATCGCAATCCTATGCCTACATATTCTCAACAGGTATGAGAAATCAGAGCCGCCGTAGTTCGGCCACTTAAGAAATGATTGTGTGTTGATTGATTTTATACCTTGAAAAAGGGTTTTCAGATGATGCCCTAAGGCGAAAAAGAAGTTTGGTGAGTTGGTGTTGTTTTTATGGTTTCGAAAGAAAATTGTTCTCGATTAGGATCGCACTAAATATTATGGGTAGAGGGGAATATTTCGAACAACTAAGTCGAACGGCTTGTGCTCAAAATACTCGGATTGAGTGTAGGAGAACTCCAAACTCACTCATTCTCTGTCATGTACTACATGCATCGTGTTTATATTCAAAAAGAAGTTTGAGACGCGCATTACACAAAAGTTTATGGGTAGAGATGAATATTTCAAACAACCAAGTCGAGTGCCTTGTGTTTAAAATACTCAGAATGAGTGTAGGAGGGGCTCCATTCTCACTCCTTCTCTGTCACATACTATACGCGTTGTGATCAACAAGAGAAAGATGGATCAATTCATTACAGTAAACAGTCACAAGATATAATCAAGAAAAAGAATTATGACATAAAAAGATGTATGAGTTAGATGAATAATGATAAGCATAAAATAACGAGAAAAGGGTAGTCGAGACAAGTATTGAAATCACGAAATAAAAGCCAACGAGAATCTAAGTCACAAAAAGTTAAATCGATAAAGAAATTAACTAAAACCTAGTGATTGAAAATAAATCCTAAATAACTATATTCTAAACATGAACTAGAATTCACATAAACTAATTAAGAAAATATTTTTTGAAGTTTTTATTTATATTTAACAATTAAATTAATTATTCTAAATAAATTCTAACGGAAATAAAAAGGTAATTAAATCTATATAAAACAAATAAAACAACTAATAATGATAATAATATTAATAAATAAAAAAATGAAACCAATAGGTGAAAGAAAATGTTAAAAAAACGGGCCAGGATGGATGAAGCCCAAAGACAAAGCAAGGGACAAGTTGGCTTTGTGAAATGTGGGTCGGAATTTAGTAGGCCGGGTCGGATCCATGGTGACCTGGTTCACTTTAGTTGATGAAAACAAACCTAGGAAAACGAAAGAGAAGCTGCTATTGTCCACACTATTCAAACGCATTTTAGAACGAAATCCATGGAAAGCAGAACTCACCTCTCTCGTTTTATGCACTTCTTTCTAGATCTTTCTCATCCATGCTTCATCATTCCACAGGATCTCTCTCTCGTCCATCTCTGTCTCTAATACGACGACGTCATTTATTCTCCAGCGTCAATTGGTGTGGAAGCAAGCATCTTGACAGTTGTTGTTGAATTTGTCCACTGTTGTGTGTTATAGAAGATGATGAGTGTGATGGTTTGATCTTGGTTTATGAACTTGTTTAAGGGTGAAAAAGAAATGGTGGTTATGTGTGAGGTTGCTAGAGTGGTTTGAAGTGGTTATTTTCTATGTATAACAAGCAGCGATGTTATAGTTAGGAGGTGGTTTTACCGTGTGAAGGTGTTTGTTCGTAATGGTTTGAGTGCAAACAGAAGAAGATTGGGCCGCGATTTGTGTAATTGAACAGAGGGAGTATGTTAGAAGGAGTGAGCGGGTTGTGACAGTGAACAAATGTTGGATTGTTGTTGTGAAATTGAAAGGCTTGTGAAAAAGGTATGTCCATCTCAAACAATTGCAAGTGAATTTGGTGATTCTGCGTTTGATCTTTCTCGTACAGATCTCTCAGTCTTGCAAATGGTTTTCTCGGCCTCCCTCTCTCGCGGCTGGTTTGTGTTGTTGAGATTTTGAGAATTGGCTATTGAAGAGAAAGTGGATGGTGGCGAGTTAAGGTTTGATGATGTTAGTTTTGATTATGGGAAACTTTGTTATTGTGCGGTCGAATCGTTACGAGATGGTGAGAGTGAAGGAATGGTTATGTATGGTTATGGTTAGAAGAAGGGGGTGGAAGGAGGTGGAGATTTGGTTGAGAGTGAAAGATTGTGAAGTAGTGCAGTTGTTGGGGTGAAAATGATGGAAGAAAACCTGAAGAAAGAAGAAGACAAGGTCATCGCAACGAAATTGAAGTAGAAATGAATTGGATGAAATTAGAATTAAATCTTGAATTAAATTGAAACTCAAAGTAATTGACATTGAGACACTTGCACTTTGAAAAATGAAATTGCACTGAGACATGAAACTTGCTTTTGTAAAACTCGAAATGCAATGAAGTTGAAAATTGAAGCCTTAGTTGAAACATGGACCTAAACTTGCACTTTCCATTTGGTGCTTGAAAATTAATCCACACGAATCCTTGCACTCTTCATAAGAAATGACTTAGTATCTTGAATCAATTCCTTGAGAAATAAAACCAAGCATAATTAGATCTAGAACTCGAAATGCATTGAAACCTTGAATTAACTTCACCATATCCTATTCTATCTTGAAATGGTCTTGACTTCTTGATGATCCAAAAAAATTCACATTGAACCTTCTTGAAAATGCATTAAAATTTAGAATCACAACTTTGAATTATGAACCTTAGTGCACTACCTGAAACCCTAATTGTAAATCAACGGGTCTTTGATGATTTTAAACCATGAAGTATTTGAATTTAACACATTCCTATATTCAAAACAGCCCATGACACAGATTAATCAATTCTAACTGGCTTGGCGAAGACCCAGCCAAACTCAACCATTACTGCAACCACACTACTCACACCCTTGACCTAATAACTTATCATGAACTCGGTTTGATCTTGCAAGGCCTGGGCTTAGACAACAAAAGAATGCCTATCTGCATGCGCAATGATTAGATGATATGAATACTGGATATGATGCACTGATGATGAAAATGTTATGATACGAAGGGCATGTTATGCTATGCAGATGATGTACAGTAATAATAAAGATGCAAGTTAAAATGTCGTGTCAAAATTAGGTTATGACAGCTGCCCCTATTTAATATTCTTAAAACTGAAGGTATGAATAGCAATCGCTTTTATACATTCGAGGTGGAAGAGGATTAAATACTAGAATACCTAGAATTTTGACCAATTAGAAAAAAGAATAGATGCAATAATATGCTGGAAATGGAAATGGATGGTATGAGCTTGAGTGTTTTGCCAGTCTCGAAAGAGGAGACATCTTGCAGAACTCCAATAGGGTGGGTTATTCTATAAAACAAGTTATCTGAAACTTCTTCTACAAAAGGCTGAGAGATCTCTTGCAATAAGCAAAAGTAACTGGTTGGAGAGATACTCCTTCTACGAAAGGTGGATAGGACTCTGAATAAAGAATTATGAGAGACATTCCTTCTATGAAAGGTAGAGAAGATACTTAAGAAATTAAGGATTGTGAGATATTCATTCTACAAAAGGTAAAGAGGACTCTAGAAATAAAGGATCATGAGATATTCTTTCTACAAAAGGTATAGAGGACTCAAGAAATTGGTTTTCCTCTTGCAAAAGGCAAAGAGGACCCCTAAACAAAAGGTTTGGAGAAAATGTTTCCTTCTACAAAGGATAGAGAGGATTCCAGAATAAAAGGTTTGGAGATATGATAACTCACTCTAAAACAAGTAGAGGAGACTCCCTCGGGAGAAGACGATTATATGTCCTTCTACAATAGACAGAAAGAACTCCAGAACAAAATGTTAGGAGAAAAATTCCTTCTACAAAAGGTAGAGAGGACTCCAAAATAAAGGTTTGGAGACAGATTCCTTCTACAAAAGGTATAGGAGACTCCCTTGGGAGAAGACGGTCGTACTTTCTTCTGCGAAAAGCAGAGAAGACTCCTCAACAAAAGGTTAGGAGGAAAAATTCCATCTACAAAAGGTAGAGAGGATACTTATAAAGGGTAAGCTGACAAGGACCTGTGCAAAAGGCATGGGATGACTTACTAAAGGTAAGTTGAATCCATTGCAAAAAGCAAGGAGGTGATACTTCATGAAAATGACACGGAAAGACTTACGAAAGGTGAGTTTAGGGAAATAACCGTCCTCTTGCAAAAGGAAGAGGAAACTTGCATAAGGTATTAGAACATCATTTGACCTCACAGGCACAACGGCAGAGATGACATTCTTTAGTTATAGCGACCATTCAGTTCTTGGCCACACTGGCGTCAAGCGTCCAAATTGAATGAAAAGAGAATAGATTGTTCATCTATTCCCCTATTTGTACCTAATACAAAGTTCTTTCACATGCAAAAGGCAGCGAGAACGCTTACAAAAGGAAAGCGAAAGGACAAGATTCCACATGAAAGGTAATGAAATCCCTCACGAAAGGTAAGGAGACTCCTATGCAAATGGAAGGGAGGAGATACTTCATACAAAAGGTACAAAATGAGTTACAAATAGCAAGTGATGGGGATATAGAGTTCACAGGAATGCCCTACCCTCTACAGGAACTGCTAAACAAGCATGCAAATGATTCAGAAATGTATGCAAAATGCTGGGGATATGAAAGTTTGGAGTGTTGTATGTGCCAAGTATGGTTGGGCTTTGAGGGTGACTTACCAGACCAGAACTGGTTTTTAAAGGGTAAGCTACCAGACGAGAACTAGTGGCCAAAGGGTTAAGTTGTCAGGCGAGAACTGACTTTCTGTTTCCTATCAGGTGCGGACTGATTTTATGGTTTGCCAGGCGAGAACTGGACTTTGAAGTGGGGTTTACCAGACGGGAACTGGTATCTTGAGATGATTTTCCAGACGGGAATTGTTTTTTTGAAGTGGTCTAGGTTACAAGGCTGTTGGATTCAAGTTGTGAGGTTAGGCTCGAGAAATGAGATGATATGCAGGATATTATGCATGAGTGAAGCGACACGACTAATGCATAAAGATGATTTTATGCAATGATATGAAGGTTTCTAGAAACGGAATGAGGGTCTTTTATAGCAAGGTTTTTGTTTGGGAAGGGTGATTTGGTCGGGTGGGCTAATAGCATGATTCCCTGACACTCGTCTTGAAATCAATGGAGATTGCTGGTGGGTGGTAGAGCTTGCTTGAAGGCATGGAAAGGAGTTGCCTCAATTTTAGTTCAACATGCCCCAGTCTGAAGGGTCTTAGGGAATTTTTTCTTAAAAGACAGATTGGAAATCGTTATACCATGAGATGACCTTGAGTGGCTTGCCCCAGAATCTTGCATGATGAAGGGATTAGTCCTTGATTAACTGACTCTTAGAGTGATTGACTTTGACGTATTCTTGAAGTAGCTTGTCTCAGAATGAGCGTTGAAGCGATATAACTTATGCTGATTGAGCATTGGAGGAACTTTCCTTTAATCAAAGAACCTTCGAGTGGTCTGCCCCTAGTTGGTAGAGTCTTGAGATGATTCTTTCTTATCAACTGATTCTTGAATGATTTACCCCATAATCCAACAACGCTTGGGGATTTTCTCTAGACTGACTGGCTCCATAATTATTGGATGTCAATGCTCCATAATTCCTTGATGTCAAGCACCGACTTGTAATTAAAATTATTTTATTAACTATTGGTAACATTAATGTGATTCTCATGCAAATTTTGAAAAAAATCAATCATTATTAGAATGATGTGAAAGTGTGTGACAAATGGACCATTAGTCCAAACATAGTGTTGGTGTAGCTAGTGTGAAAGATATAGCAAGAATATGATACCAATGCTAAAGATTAGCAAATTTGTGGGAGTCAGTTTACGCAACCTTGCTGTAACATGCTTTCAGAATAAACTCCGCCTCAATTAGGTCTTTTGAGGGTTGTAATGTGGTCTGGTTCACGGTTATTGAAACAAAGAATATAAGGCTTAAAGTTTTATTTTAACCCACCCTTTCTTCATGACATTCTCCAGTCCTACGTTCAGTTCAACACATGCATCTAGAGTTTGACAGTGCAAGAGTGAAGATGATGACTCAAGACTTTCTTGAAATGACAATCACTTTATTTATTTTTTTTGTGTGGAAATCAACGACCTTTTGATGTTTGACATGGTGGTCACTGAATCTTATTTTGTTTCAAGGATTTGAGGACCTCTTTTGCTTTATTTATTTTTTGATCCTTAACTTTTGCCTAAGTCACCTCTTTGGGTGTTCGACTTAGCGGGATTTTCTTTTAAGATTTTTTTGGAAAGGCTTGTGACTGCCACATCGTTAGTCGTTGAAGAACAACCGTCATAACAAGGGGTTTCATCTTGCAGTTGAATATGTAGTCAGATTAACTGAACACTACCCATGCCCCAGGTTAAGCGTAAGGGTTTAGAAGTCTGAAGGAAACTCCTACTTCTAGGCTCGAAGTGGTTAACTAGGGACTAACTCCTTATCTCTCCAGTGTTTATGGGATTTGAAACAATGCCTGTACATCATCAGCAGGATTTTATCCGAAAGCATACAATTGCAATTAGGGGTATTTCGTTTTCGTCATCCTCCCTCTAATTTTTGTTAAAACAACGGTTTGATAAAGAAAGTGGATGAGAGGTAAATGAATGTTTTGTTTTTGATATAAGTGAAGAAACGATGAGCGAATGCGACATGATTAATTCAAAAAGCATGACTACTTCATTAATATTACCATTCAAAACAAACAATGTTTAAAAACAAGTAGCAAATAACAAGAAATAAACTACAAATGCCTAGAAATGACAAGATCTAAAAATTGCTAGCATTGGGTACTGGGCTTTTTATATATTGACTTGTAGTTGGGCTAGCCTTCTTGCTTATTGAGACCACTATGATAAACTTTTTCACACCCACTAATTAGCTGTCGCGCGCGGATCAAAACGAGTGTTTTTGTAAAAATGCGGTACAACGACAATAACTCGAAATATCATTCTCCCAAGGATTCTTATTTGAATTAATCTACCGATTTTACAAATGGGGGGGGGGTTAGGTTTCTGATTAAGAAAAAGCACTTAAAATAATTGATTACTGAAATAAGTGATTATAGTAACGGATCCACTGCCTCGGTTCTTACTAATCATCGACTGATAAAATTACAATTTCCCAAGCGGATCTTCTATCCTATTTGATGACAATATCAGTCAACAAGCGTGATTGATATCGTGAGAAACATGTTCCTATCTGTTGCACCCCAAAATTTGACCAACAATTATTTATTCATTGAGTATTTGAAAGTTGATACCTTCATCAGACAGTTCAAGAGATCCTCAGAGGAGTGGTTTGAAACCAGGGTTGTGTGCTTCATAGCTTGAGAGTTGTGGGTGCCCCTCAGATGATTCTGAGACTTTGAGAATGGACTAGATGTTTTGAGAAAGCCTATGAGATGTCTTGATAGTCATCATGAAGCCCAGAGAGGTCATTATGCAAGGCTGCAGAAGATTCAACCATGAATGATAGAATTAGGGTTTTGACTGGGTCAACCCTAGATCAGCTGAAGGTTTGGAGAGGGTTGAGACTTAATCCAAGGGCCATAAGATCATGGAATGATGTATAGAGATGTTATAAAGATGATTCCTAGACCAACTCATCATGATTGAAGAGTTTGAGAAGTTTCAAGCTAGGGTTTCTGAGGAATGTCAGTGGAAAAACCCTAATTTGATCCCTATCTTCCAGGCAGTTTTAGCTCTAGATGTGATTGATATCTCATCTTCCCCACAACATGAAGGTTGTAGAGCTTGTTCTTAGCTTTAATTTGAGTGGTGGAAGTCCTTGATAGGAGTTACAGAGCTCAAGTTATGGTTTTGACAAATTACAGGTCAGCAGAGGTATGTGAATCTGGGTCCTTGAAAGTCACCCAACTTGCAGACAACTTTTTCCCTAGTAGGATGATTCCTATGATTTCTTGGTCAACATGAATGTTGAAGAGGATATTCTTAGCTTTAATTTGAGTGGTAGAAGTCCTTGATAGGATTTGTGGAACTCAACTTATGGTTTGAACAAGGCAGGGGTATTTTGGTCATTTGTCAGTTATAGGTCATTTTAGCCAATGCCTAAAACTCCTATTTCCAAGCCTCAAATGGAAAAACTCAAAACATGAAAGTTGCTCAAAATGTGATTTTAAGTCTAGAAAGAAGGTCACAAATCGTTGGAAAAGCTCATAGCACAAGATTACATGATTGGTCAAAAATGAACTAAAAAAGGCTTATAACTTTGAAAAGTTGAAATTGAAAAGTGATTTGGGAGATCCACAAATCCAAAATAGGTCATCCAATATATCATTTTGATTGGAAAAACCATTTTGAGAACATTGGTTTAGCTAGAATTTTCATTTGAGGTCTAAAAATGGGTGATGCTTTGAAAAGTCATTACTTGAAAAAGAAGGCAATGTTGAAAAACCCTACATAAGCCAAAAATGAACTTGTTTTTCACTCATCCCTTCTCAATAACTCATGTAAGGAGAATTTAAGACAAAATTGCAAGGCATGGCATATGAGATATGAGATAACCAATATGTCATCACATGAGAATTTCAAGAAGTTTCCACCCCATTCTAGATGAATCTAGACACATCCAAAGATCATTATAAAGAGAATGCCATTAAGAGAATTCAGGGTTGGTGAAACTTGAGTCAAGTCAGAGGAGAGAGAGAGAGAGATAGCCATTAAAGCTCTTGCTTCAAGTTCAAGCAATCCAAGATATCTTGCACTACCAGCCATCTCCTTCACAACCATTGCAAACAGAAGACTGGTGATCATCCAAGGATCATCTAGAAGCAATCCCAAGGCTTGAATCGTGCTCTACATCACTCCACCATAACCTCTTGACAGGTTCCTTCTCCATCTTAATTCTCTTAAATTATATGGTCTTGCTTAGTTTTAGAGGTATAGGAAGGTTGTACTAGGCTAGATGATTAAACCCTAGAAGTTACAGCCTGTTCCATGACAATGCATAACAGAACCATAAATCTTTAATCTCCAAGAATTGTGTAGATTGTTAGTTTTAATCATCAAGAACTAGTGTGGAATAGCTAGGGTAACTTATAGAACATCTGTAGACCATTAGACTGAAGTTTGATGAAGATTGATATCAGTTGAACATGGTTGTACCAAGACATTGAAGCCTTCTGTTGGAATTATTGAGAGCGAATCAGGGAAAACCACTCGTACCATTTTATTCCTCTCATTTAGTAGAGCAATTTTCGTGTTTGGATCGTGTGAAACCATGGCCTGAGCAGAGAGATAGAGGAGCTCGAAGATTTGAGTGCATGAGAGAGGGTTCTGAAAACCCTAGGTCTCATCTGGGACGATGAGGGAGAGCCCTTGGATCCTCTCCAGAGTTTGACCAATTCATCAAATCCAATGGCTGTGAGCGAATCTGAGAGTTGGAGGGAAGATTTAAAATGAGTGAAACGCGGCGTTTCACTTAGAGCCAGCGTTCTGGGCTTATGTGCTATCCCCACCCCCTTCTTTGCTGGCCCATTTATTTTTAACTAGCGAGAGTTGCTTTTCATACCCCCCCTCCCTTTAATTAATATAATTCTTTTATTTTCTTCTTTTATTTTTTTCTGTCTTGTTTAATTCATTAAAAATTGATAAAAAATGATTTTTTACTTCTTCTTTTTTCTATGATTAGATGAAAATGTGTAGAAAATTATAAAAATAAAAATGGGATTTTATTTTTTAGTTTGGTATTTTTAATAGATTTTCCTTCTAAATAGCTTTTATATTGTTTAATTTTGTATCATGATTTTGTAGGAATTATTTTAGAACCTTCCCTTAGGGTTTTTAATCCATTCTTTTTGGTGCAATTAAGATGAATCATAGTTCCCCATAGGATTTTTTCTAGAATTTTAGAATTAATATTTTGATTAGTTTAATTAGGGTAGACTTAGGATATCCTAATTAGGGTTTGGATTGTGTTTAGGTGATGAATCACTTTCTTTGATTGAGTTTTGTCTTGATTTTTAGGTAGAGGCCTATGTAGATGTTATGGGTAGGTGTTGAGGACCCTTGTGAATAATTGTTAGATTTTTTCCCCATTAGTTTAGTATTTTTAGGTATTTTCTGAAGTTGCCTGTTGATTTTGTCTCCCCTGTGGTTATCTGTTCATCTTTGGGGTTCATTGAGGGGAATTTGTTGTGGGGCTTGTGTTGCCTTGAAGATTTTGATGGAGAGCATCATGAAGAGAAGATTGCAGATCAAGATTCAGAGACCCAGAGCTTGGCTTGTTCCCTGTTTGTGAGGTTTGAGATCCTGAAGTTTGAAGGAAGTTCATGGTACTTTCCTGAGGAAGGCACTATGAATGACTTTCATCCTTTCTTCTCACCTCTTTCTTAAGTATCCAATGATGTTGGAGCCAACTTGTGAGTTTAATTTCTCCTGAGGAGGAATGTAAACTGATCACATGTTGTTGAGCCACATGGGATACAACTCCTAAGTGGAAGCCTCCTAGTACTTTCCTGAGGAAGGTCCTATGGGTCTATTCACTTAGTTCCATTAGTTTATCTAGGATTTCTCAAGTATCCAATGATGTAGGAGCCAACTTGTGAGTTTAATTTCTCCTGAGGAGGAATGTAAACTGATCACAGTTGTTGAGCCACATAGGATACAACTCCTAAGTGGAAG
This sequence comes from Lathyrus sativus, assembly GCA_963859935.3. NCBI lineage: Eukaryota > Viridiplantae > Streptophyta > Magnoliopsida > Fabales > Fabaceae > Lathyrus > Lathyrus sativus. The sequence goes on along the minus strand of OZ012735.1, from coordinate 562,639,530 downwards.
CCTCCTAGTACTTTCCTGAGGAAGGTCCTATGAGTCTATTCATTTAGTTCCACTAGTTCAGATAGGATTTCCTAAATATCCAGTGATGTTGGAGCCTGCTTGTGAGTTTAATTTCTCCTGAGGAGGAATGTAAACTGATCACAGTGGTTGAGCCACATAGGGTATGATTCCTGAGTATACACCTCCTAGTGCTTTCCTGAGGAAGACACTATGAGTCTGCTTACTTAGCTCCCTTTCTTTGGTAAGCTTGTTCTGAAGCTTGAAGACTGGGATTGATTTCTTTTGGTTAGGTTTTGCTTTAGGGCTTTGTTTAGATTTGATTAGATTCTGTGATTAGGGTTAGAATTAGAGAGTGGATTCTTTCTTTCTCAAGCATGTGTTTTGTTTGCCTGGTGGCACTTCATTTCCCTTATCTGTTTATTGCTTGATAGCATGTTGTTTACCCTTCAGTATGATTACTGTTATTTCATGACTGGCTTGAGGTTGAGATGAGCTTGTGGAGGCTGAAGCCCCACACACATTTCCTCCCTCACTTGCATTGCATGCATTTTACTGTTAAAGCTGATGTTTTTGTCTGTTTCTGTGTATCATTGACATGATCCCTTAGGACTCTCATTTCCTCCGATGAGGATTTGATGATAGACTTTTAGGTTGAAACCTATGCATGATAACATCTAGGAGTTCCCTGTTCAAACCTCAACCATAGGATGAATCCATGGCATGATAACAGTAGGACTTGATAGTCTCCCTCCTAGTTGAGCCATTTTTTTCCCGTAGTTTCCCGAACTACGTTTGCTCTGATCTTTCATACCAGATGAAAGTACGTAGGCATAGGACGCGATATCCTAGCGAGCAACCTTTCCACCTTCACCCGTAGTTAGCCGAACTACGTTGACTCTGATTTCTCGTTCCAGACGGGAATACGTAGGCATAAAGTGCGACGCTTTGCCGAGTCATTTTTCTTTTCTTTTTCAGCCAGCCTTGATAGGTAGATAGATTATAACCAACCCGTCCAAGTAAACAAACAAGCGAGGATCCCGTCGAGTACGACGGACGTGAGGGGTGCTAATACCTTCCCCTTGCGTAACCGACTCCCGAACCCAGACAACGGTTGCGATGACCTTGTCTTACCCTTATTCGTCAGGTTTTTCCGATCGTTTCCTTTCCCGCTCTGAGGGATAAATAACGAAAGGTGGCGACTCTTCTGTCATGCCGGCACCTTATTTTCGCGCGAGCGACAGCTGGCGACTCTGCTGGGGACTTATAGCATCTAGGGACTTTTCCCATCCCTTATGCTGGGACCGTTTCCCATCCCCTACGCGAGTCAATCCTATCGTTTGTGTGTTAGCTTGTTGGGTTGCGTTTATTTATCGCATTTTTACTTCTCGCATTTTATTTCCCGCATTTTGTTTCCAGTTTGATATGATTATCTGTGCTGCTGTGGGAGAGGGATGTTACTGTGAGTGAAAAGCCGGACCTGGGCTTGAGTACACACCTAGATATAGTTGCGGAGAAGTAGTAGACGAACCTGTCTGCTGAGCAGACACAGTTCCCTACGAAAATCTGCGCTCAGACGAGATTCTTGCAGAGGTGCTCCTTTCCGGTCCTGAGGATCTGAGGGGAGTCCAGACGTGAGGATTGTCGACTCTGGGGACCGATCATTTGGAAGTCAGCTAAGAGAGGCCTCTTCATGACTTGACGATGCCACTCCTTCTGGGAATCGTATTGTCACTCATGAAAGTCTGTGACGCTGATGACCGCATAGGATGCCGTGCCTTTGTCCGTGGATTAGGTCCATCTTACCTGTGAGTGGGGTCGGGATATTGCAGGAAACTTTGACCTCCAGACTACCTGGTTTTCTTGACAGTGAATCAGTTATGTTGGGTTCTCAGTTGCAGAGATGTTCTTGATAGAGCAAGGGTTTGATCAGAGGATCTTATCATCGGGTGTTTGTCTGTTCTTGATAGAGCAGGCTTTGATCAGTGTATTATTATCAGATGTTTGTTCTGGATGGAGCGGATTTTTGAGTGAGGTCTGAGGATCTCATCAGCGGTTGTTATTTGTTCTTGATAGGGCAGATTTTGAGTGGGGTTTGAAGATCTCATCAGCAGCTGTATTTTTGTTCTTGATAGGGCAGATTTTTGATTTGGGGTCTGAAGACTTCATCAACAGATATTCCTTGATCTTGCATCCGGGGTCTTTATTATCAGGCCTTCGTTCTTGTCAGAGCAGAATTTTGATCTCGATCCTACCAGATGGTTATTCACAGCAGATCAGATCAGTGGTTTTACACCGGGGTTTCCTTCTCATCAGCGACTGTTGACATCGAATCTCCACAGCAGCCACCTGGATATATTGTTGCATACCTGCATTTTGCATTAGCTTGCATAATCATTCCATTAGCGTGTGTCTGTGACAGGTACCGTTTCCCCGATCCAAGATCTCTCATTGCGTTACTGCAGCCATTCTCAGAAAGACTGTTGCGTACGAGTTCTCGATCCTTGTTGTGTCGAATCTGACTATTGCTATGTGAGGTTACTGTTTCCGTGATTGGGCCTGGATTCCTCTCCTTATTATTGTCGGCAGGTGCCAGGATCGGGGAAATCTCTCAAACACACAGACTCACGCATGCATTTGCATGAAGCATTCTTGCATGACATACATTCTGTTGCTTTTCCTAACCTTTGATGTTGACAGGTTTTTCAGGTACTCAGGTTCCGAGCTGCTTTTGATCTCCAGGATTGATCAAAGATTCATCCACCGCTACTCAACTCGCGCCAATCAAACGAGAATCATGGACCAAGTACAGTCAGATGTTCAGGAGCTTCGTGAAAGGATGGATCGTTTTATGGAGCTGATGCAAGTAGTTGCGAATGGGCAAGATCAGCTTCGTACTTTGGTTCAACCTCTCATCTCTAGGGTTGATAGTAATGGAATACTTCACGGCGGGGCCGTACCCACTCCTCCTCAAGGGGATACTCCACAGAATGTTGTTCCTGCTGCCGGGGGCAACGGTAGTGCTAACGGCAATATTATGACTAATCTTGGACTTAATACGGCGGGCGCCGTCAATGGTGGTTTGGGAGCTAATGTTACCATGGGGCCGGTCAATGGCAATGTTGGTGCAGGGAATATGGTGGTGCCTCAACCGTGGCTGGAGGACCATCAGGATGACATTTTCTCTCAGAGAGGTGTAGAGGCTGAGTTGACTGCTGAGGCTCGACTCAGGTTCAAGGCGCTGGAAGATAAAATGAGAGATATAGAAAATCAGAACGCATTGGGCGTTGACATGTCCAAACTCGGGTTGATTGCTGACTTTAAAGTACCTCACAAGTTTAAGGTGCCTATCTTTGAGAAGTATAGGGGCACTACTTGTCCCCGTGTTCACCTCCGATCTTATTACAGAAAGATGTCCGCTTATTCTGATGATGAGAAGTTGCTGATGCACTTTTTTCAGGATAGTCTTTCTGGCCCATCGCTCGAATGGTATATGGGTTTGGAGCCCGCTGCTGTGCGCACGTGGAAAGATCTCGCTGAAGCGTTTGTTCTCCACTATCAATATAATAGCGACTTGGCTCCCAACCGAGTTCAGCTTCAGAATCTCTCGCAGCGGAGCAATGAAAGCTTCAAAGAGTACGCCCAGCGGTGGCGTGAATTGGCTGCTCGGGTTCAACCGCCGATGGTTGAGCGTGAGTTGGTACAGATGTTCGTGGCTACCCTTCCCGGAGTCTATTATGAGAAGCTGATCAGTGGCATGTCCGGGACATTCTCGGCCCTCATCACTTTGGGCGAGCATGTTGAAAATGGTATAAAGATCGGCAAGATTCAGGGCGAATCATCCTCAGCTGGAGGAGCTAGCAAGAAACCCTATACTGGCAAACGCCGAGAGGGCGATGCCAGTGCTGTCACTAATGCTAGGAGAAAGGGAAAGGGCCCTCAATCTCAGATCGCTAGCATAAACATCCCAGCTGCACCCCCACAGCCGCAGCAGCAGCCTCAGCAACAGAATAATCCGGGATATAAGAGATATCAGAATCGGGGTCCCCTCGCAAACCGTCATTTGGAAACTCCTCCTATGTCATATGCACAGCTTCTGCAGACGCTGCTTCAGCTCCAATTAGTTCAGAAAAGGACGCTGGCTCCCTTGACAGGGGCACCACCACCGGGGTACGATGCTAACGCTACTTGTGAATTTCATTCTGGGGCACCTGGCCATACAGTTGAGAATTGCAAAGCTTTTAAGCACAAAGTCCAGGACTTGGTCGACGCCAAGGTGATCAACTTTTCTGACAGCGTGCCCAACGTCACCAAGAATCCAATGCCTCATCATAGGGGAGGCGGAGTAAATGCTGTTATCACTGAAGAGAATTCAGACTTGCTGACTGATGTCAGAGATTTGAAGACGCCGTTGAGTTTTGTTAAAGCTAAGTTGCTAAAGAAAGGCTTCTTTCCCGGATGTGGAGAGTTTTGTATGGCATGTGCTACACTTCCTGATGGGTGTGAGCAGTTGAGTGAAGGTATCCAAAGTCTGATGACCGAGGGTATTTTGCAATTCAGTCGGAGCATTGAGAATGCGTCAGGGGAAGTTGTGCTGAAGCAGGCGGACGAAGTTGCTACTATTACCATCCCTCGCCACCCTATCACTATTTCTGCACCTCGACCGCCTACTATTACCATCACCAGGGCCGGACCGATCCCATTCGAGAGCACTAATGCCGTCCCATGGCATTATGGCGCCGAAGTTTATTGTAACGGTCAGAAGATAGAGCTTGAGCCGTCCAGATCGACTGCACAGAATCTTGCTGAGGTCAGTGGTATCACTAGAAGTGGTAGAGTGTTCGCGCCGGCAGAGGTCGCAGCAGAGAAAGTAGTCCGGGCTGACGCTATGGACAAGGGTAAAGGTAAAGCTGTTGAGGAGGTTCCTGCGGGGGCAGAGAAAGACTTGTTGGTTAAAGATGCTGAAGAGTTCATGCGACTGATCAGGAAAAGTGACTACAAGATTGTAGATCATCTTCACCAGACTCCGTCAAAGATCTCGATTCTTAACCTGTTGCTGTGTTCTGAAGCGCACCGCAACGCATTGCTGAAGGTATTGAATGCTGCATACGTGCCGCAGGAGATATCAGTTAATCAACTCGAGGAAGTAGTAGCCCATGTCAATGCTGGTAATGGGCTGGGATTTACAGATCTGGAGCTGACGCCCAAGGGAAGAGATCACAACAATGCCTTGCACGTCTCGATAGAGTGCAGAGGCACGATTATGTCACATGTCCTCGTGGATACGGGTTCCTCGCTTAACGTGCTTCCGAAGAAGGCACTGATGAAGTTGGATACCCGTGGACTGCTGTGCACGCCCAGTGATCTGGTCGTGAAGGCCTTTGACGGAACCAAGCGCCACGTCTTCGGAGAATTGACCCTGCCAATTCAAGTTGGTCCAGAGACGTTTAATGCAGTTTTCTATATCATGGATATCATGCCCGCCTATAGTTGCCTCTTAGGTCGGCCATGGATCCATTCTGCTGGTGCCGTGACGTCCACGCTGCATCAGAAGCTTAAATATGCTGTTGGGGGCAGCATAGTGACAGTCTGTGGAGAGGAGGACATCATGGTAAGCCACCTGTCGTCCTTCAAATATGTCGAAATGGATGGCGAGATCCATGAGACTCTTTGCCAGGCGTTTGAAACCGTCAGGGTGAAGGAGGTAGCTCCCGTTGTTGCAGAGAAGCAAGAGTTGAACCTCTCTTCGTTTAAGGAAGCTAGAGCCGTTGTCGAAGCCGGTTCCACCCCAGGCTGGGGGCATGTCTTGGATATACCATTCAAACAGGATAAGTTTGGATTGGGATATTCTCCGGAAGCTGAAGCTTCATCTTCTTCTGGTAGCTCGTCTCGTGGGAAAGGGCCGATCTTATTCACCAAGGGGGGAGTAATTTTCGAAAGCATCAACGCTGCGTCGGAGGACAGCGGGGACAGTGATTGTGATCTTGATGCCTGGATTCAACCGAGCAAGCCAGGCGAGCGCCTTCACAACTGGACCATCAAGGAGATTATCGAGCTGACAAGTGAAGAGTAATGATTTGCTTTTTACAATCTTTGTACAACCCTATGTCCTGCCCGGGGCATAGTGGTTTTACTGTCAGGGCCTTGTTGGATTATGTGTATGCATTTTGTTAATAAATAAAAGGCGTTTTCTTCGTAATCAAATATTGTGTTCTCTGTTATTCATGCTTTATGTTTGTTTCGAAAAACAGCAAAATGGCAACGAGGTTCGTGCTAACCTGCATATTCTTGCTTTAAACTTAACCCTTGTTATTGCAGGATCCACGTAACAGATGACATCGACTCTGGACCCTCTACGGCTCATTACGACTTTGATTGCCCGATCTATCAAGCCGAGGATGAGATTGATGAAGACGAAGACCTTCCGGAAGAATTGGCCCGCTTGTTGAGACAAGAGGAGAAGGTTATTCTGCCTCATGAGGAGGATATTGAGATCATAAATCTGGGTTCTGAGGAGCTTATCAGGAATGTCAGAGTAGGGGCTGCGCTGCAGAATGATGTCAAGCATAGACTGGTCGAGATGCTTCGAGAGTATAGTGACGTCTTTGCTTGGTCATATGAGGATATGCCCGGACTTGACACAGATATCGTGGTTCATCGCTTGCCGTTGCGAGAAGATTGCCCTCCGGTCAAGCAGAAGCTCAGGAGGACGAGGCCAGACATGGCTGTAAAAATCAAGGAAGAAGTCCAGAAGCAGCTGGACGCAGGATTTCTAGCCGTTACCACCTACCCTCCGTGGGTCGCCAACATAGTGCCTGTACCGAAGAAAGACGGTAAGGTACGCATGTGCGTCGATTATCGGGATTTGAATAGGGCGAGCCCTAAGGATGATTTCCCGTTGCCTCATATCGATGTGTTGGTCGACAATACAGCCCAGTTTTCCGTGTTTTCGTTCATGGATGGCTTCTCCGGTTACAATCAGATTAAGATGGCGCCGGAGGACATGGAGAAAACGACGTTTATTACCCCCTGGGGCACGTTCTGCTACAAGGTAATGCCCTTCGGTCTGAAGAACGCAGGGGCCACTTACCAGCGAGCAATGGTAACTTTGTTTCATGATATGATTCATCATGAGATCGAGGTCTATGTTGATGACATGATTGCAAAGTCCCAAACGGAGGAGGAGCATCTGGTCAATTTGCTGAAGCTGTTTGAAAGGCTTAGGAAGTTCAAGCTGAGGCTGAATCCTAACAAGTGCACTTTCGGAGTGCGATCCGGAAAGTTATTGGGGTTTATCGTTAGTGAACGAGGTATTGAAGTTGATCCTGCGAAGATAAAAGCTATCCAAGAAATGCCAGCGCCGAAAACAGAAAAAGAAGTTCGTGGTTTCTTGGGCCGAATAAACTACATTGCAAGGTTTATCTCTCAGCTCACGGCCACTTGTGAACCGATGTTCAAGTTGTTAAAGAAAAATCAGGCGATTACTTGGAATGAGGATTGCTAGAAGGCATTCGATAAGATAAAGCAGTATCTTCAAGAACCTCCAATCTTGATACCCCCGGTGGCTGGACGGCCATTAATCATGTACTTGACAGTTCTGGAGAATAGTATGGGGTGTGTTCTCGGTCAGCACGACGAGACGGGCAGGAAAGAGCATGCCATTTATTATTTGAGTAAAAAGTTCACTGAGTGTGAATCTCGATACTCGATGCTGGAGAAGACGTGTTGTGCATTAGCTTGGGCCGCCAAACGTCTACGACAGTATATGCTCAACCACACCACTATGCTAATTTCGAAGATGGATCCGATCAAGTACGTCTTCGAGAAGCAGGCTCTTTCGGGCAGGATTGCCAGATGGCAGATGGTGTTAACAGAATATGATATTCAGTACGTCTCCCAGAAAGCCATCAAGGGAAGCGTATTGTCTGATTACCTTGCCGAACAGCCAATCGAAGACTATCAGCCGATGAAGTTCGAGTTCCCTGACGAGGATATTATGTTTCTCAAAGCGAAGGATTGCGATGAGCCATTGCCCGATGAGGGGCCAGATAGGAAGTCTCAGTGGAAGTTGATATTCGACGGAGCAGTTAATTCCTATGGAAGTGGTATCGGGGCTATCATCACGACTCCTCACGGATCCCACATCCCGTTTACTGCAAGACTGACGTTTTCAGTTACCAACAATGAAGCCGAGTACGAAGCATGTATTATGGGTCTAGAAGAGGCAATTGATTTGAGAATCAAAAATCTAGACATATATGGTGACTCAGCGCTTGTAATCAATCAGATCAAAGGGGAGTGGGAAACTCGTCAACCGAATCTAGTGCCGTACATGAATTATGCCAGGAGGCTGCTTCCGTTCTTTGACCGAGTAGAACTTCATCATGTACCCCGGGCTGAAAATCAAATGGCTGATGCTTTAGCCACCCTGGCTTCAATGTATAAGGTCAATCTTTGGAATGAAGCTCCAAGCATTGTTCTTTCGCGTCTTGACAGACCAGCATATGTGTTCGCAATCGAGGATGCCACTGACGGCAAGCCATGGTTCCACGATATCCAGACCTTCCTTATGACTAAGGAGTATCCTGTGGGTGCGTCAACCCAGGATAAGAAGACTCTGAGGAGGCTATCTGGAAACTTTTATCTCAATCCTGATGGAGTGCTGTATAAGAGAAACCACGATCTCGTGCTACTCAGATGTGTAGATGAGAAAGAAGCAAGTATGCTCATGGAGGAAGTCCATGAAGGCACATTTGGTACGCACGCCGGCGGGCATGCCATGACGAGAAAGATCCTGAGAGCAGGATATTACTGGTTGACTATGGAGTCGGATTGCTTCAGATTCGCGAAGAAATGTCATAAATGCCAGATTTATGCTGATAAAGTTCATGTGCCGCCGTGCCCCTTGAATGTCATGTCCTCCCCTTGGCCGTTCTCCATGTGGGGCATTGACATGATAGGCAAGATCGAGCCCACTGCATCCAATGGTCATCGTTTTATTCTGGTAGCTATCGACTACTTCACCAAGTGGGTGGAGGCAGCCTCGTACGCTAATGTGACCAAGCAGGTGGTAGCTAAATTCATAAAGAGGGACATCATCTGTCGCTATGGAATTCCCGAGCGGATCATTACTGATAATGGTTCGAATTTGAATAACAAGATGATGAAGGAGCTGTGCCAGAGCTTCAAGATTGAACACCACAACTCATCTCCTTATCGGCCGAAGATGAATGGCGCTGTTGAAGCGGCCAACAAGAACATCAAGAAGATTGTTTAGAAGATGGTTGTGACGTATAAAGATTGGCATGAGATGCTGCCGTTTGCCTTGCACGGTTATCGTACGACGGTGCGTACGTCGACCGGGGCAACTCCTTTCTCCTTGGTGTACGGTATGGAAGCTGTCCTACCGCTAGAAGTGGAGATTCCCTCTTTGCGAGTTTTGGTTGATGTGAAACTTGATGAGGCAGAATGGGTTACGAATCGTTTGAACCAGCTCAGCCTGATGGACGAGAAGAGGTTAGCATCGATTGCATTTGGTCGCCTGTACCAAAGCCGAATGAAGAAAGCTTATGATAAGAAGGTGCGTCCTCGAAGCTTTCAGACGGGTGATCTCGTCCTGAAGAAGATTCTTCCGCCACACTCCGATCACCGGGGCAAGTGGACTCCGAATTACGAAGGGCCGTATGTCGTCAGCAAGGTCTTCTCAGGAGGGGCTTTGTTGTTATCCACGATGGATGGTGAAGATTTTGCATCCCCGGTGAACGCGGACGCAGTTAAAAAATACTTTGCTTGAAAGCGACCCGCTGGACAAAAAAGAAAGAGTCCAGGCAAAAAAGGGGCATCCCGGCGAACCAAAAACAGAATAAAAGGTTCGGGAAAAAATTAGGGATATATTGAAAAAATGTACACCCGCGAAGTCGAAAACCTACACTGGGCGGCTTCGGCAAAAAAAGGGTATCCCGGTGAACTGAAAACCCGAAAGGGCGGTTCACGCAAAAGTTAGGGATTTGAATAAGCAAATGACTGCGTTCCGCGTATGGACTTTCATTGTTTAGTGGTTCGGAAGACCTGAGGGCCGTTTATCTGAATCAATCTCTTCCAAAGCTGAAGCATCGGAGAAGTATCGAAGTCGAGCGGGTCTTAGAGGGATCAACTCATGGTGTTCGTCTACGCCTCGATTGCCGACATTTGTATATACTGATGTATATTTATGTTTTCTTTTTGCGCGGCTTCCTCATTCCAGTAGCTTGCCTCTGTTGTAAAACATTTTTGCCCATTCAGGGGTTCATCATCAATAAAATGCACATTATTCAGCAATCCTACTCGTTTGTTTAGCATTTATCTGTTTTGTTTGCGAATGATAACGCCGATGTGTTTTTGATAAAATGCGCATACATAAACTTGCGGGCCTAAGCCCATTGATTGTTGAAACAATTAACTAACTGGACATTGTCGCGAGATAATAACCCTGATAGGCCCCTTTGAGGAGGGTATCTTGTCTGTTTGTTTGTGTTGTTGCAGGTGTAGCACCTCGCCAGAAGATGTGCCGTGCGTATCCCCGAAGCAGGATGAGTCCTCCTTCTCCAGCAGAGTTCAATAATCTCTCCTCCGCAGAATCAGAATCAGAATGATGAGCATTGATATGTCTTCCCCAGGTAGAGGTGATTCTCTTCCCCAAGCAGACGCACCCTGAAGGTAGGTCGCTTCGTCAGCCAAGCCAAGCACCGAGGAATGATTGAGTACCGTAACTCATCTTCCCCAGCACCGGGTCACAAGTGCAGAGTTCATAGAAATGATTGAGTACCGAAGCTCGTGTTTCCCCCAGTAAAGTCGCTGAAGCAGGATTTCCCCCCACAAGTGCAGGTTCCGCGGGAAGCTAGTCGTATACCGAAGTATGCAGTAACTGATGATGCCAGACTGAAGTCTCCAGCGGAATTGAGATTCCTCACCAGAGTCAGGCTCTCTCCTGAAGTTCGATGATTCCTTCTTCCCCAGTAGAGTGTTGGAACAGCTGATGTTGTATTCCCTTGCAGAGTTGTACTCTCCCCCGAAGGCAGATGATCCTTTCTCCCCCAGTGGAATCGAATTCCCTATCAGAGCCGTACTCTCCAATGAAGTAGAATGATTTCTCTCCCCGGCTGAGTCCGCAGAAAAGCGGAATCTTTGAACATTGATCGAATCATGATTGATTTTCCCCAGCAGAGCGTGGGGCGACTAGTGTTGTGTTTCCCCAGAATCGCACTCTCTCCATCGAAGCAGAATGACTTCTCCTTCCTCAGCCGAGTTTGCAGATGTCCAAGAGATCCGAATCCTTGGAAGTTGATCAGATCATGATTGGTTTTTCCCCAGCGGAGTATTGAACAACTGAAGTTGGTTCCCCACAGAGTGGTTATCCCCAGAAGAGTAGCCGAGACGGCCGCACAGTTCATTCCCGCGATTGATATCAGCAGATCCAAGTTCTCGTAGAGCTTCATCCCCTGCCGCAGTCAGCTGAAGTTGTTTTCCCTGCAGCAGTCAACGGAAGATCAATTCCCCAGACAGAGCCTGATTGATATTGGCGTGTTCACAATCTCCTCAGCAGGATGATTCCTCTACCTGAGTGGTTCTTTCTCCTTGACAGGAGGATTTCCCCCTTCGGCATTTATTTTGCTGATGGGATCGCATCATTGTGCATGATTGCATAGCATTGTGCATGATTGCATAGCATTGTGCATGATTGCATAGCATGGTGCATGATTGCATAGCATTGTGCATGATTGCATAGCATGGTGCATGATTGCATAGCATTGTGCATGATTGCATGGCATTTAGCATAAAGGCATATCATTCCCACCGTGTGGGGCACGACGCCAAAGCATACGCATCATAAGCATGACCTAGGTCACTATCATCCTTATTGTACAGGTGTACTACCGAAGGACCGGTTGCTCAGGACGATTCTTGATGTTCTCCCCAGCAAGGTTGTTTTCTTAGATGATTCTAAAGACCCCGGTGTGATCCCCGCAGTCGCTCGCTCGAGATGATTTTTGAGATCCCCAGCAAAGTCTTCAGTTCGAGATGATTCTCAAATCCCTCAGCAGGGCCATTTGCTTAAGACGATTCTTAAGACCCCAGTACAGCTTCCCGAGTGGTTCGCCTAGTATGATACTTGAGCTCCCCAATAGCACCTCCAGCAAGAGTTGCCCAGGAAGATTCCTAGAATTCCCAACAGAATGTTTGCTCCAGAAAGGTTATTAGTTCAGGACGATTCTTGAAGATGCCCGACGGATCTGTTTGTTCAAGTTGATTCTTGAAGTCCTCAGCAGCATGATATGTCTGCTCCAACAACGATGTCTAATCTGAAGATGGATTTCGTAAGCGCCCGATGGCGATATCAGAAGGTTCCGGTGAGTCCAGATTTCCGTGTTGAAGAATCAACGGGGGGCTAAAGACAAGGTTCCAGGGTTGTAGATACAACAGAGTGATTCGTGTGAGTCTGAAGACCAAGTCAATTGTCCTGAGGAGATGATTGATTGCGATCAAGTGAATAGTGTTTCTTCTGACTGAAGTCGAAGATGTTTCTCCAGCTGAAGCGGGGTTTTGCCTGAAGGCAAAGTGTTTGAATCCCCGTAGAGTCATGAATGGCTCAGGATACCACTTCTCTGACTGAAGTCACAGATTTCCTAAGCTGAAGCGAAGGTGCCTAAGGGCAAGGTTATCCCCAAGGTCATGAATGACCTAGGATTCATTTTTCGGACTGAAGGCCGAAGTATATCCCTGACTGAAGTCTCGGATGCTCAATAGCAGAGGCGGAGTTGCCTGAAGGCAGATCCATGTATCCTTGAAGGCCAAGGACCATTTCTTTAGACTGAAGTCGAAAATACCTCCTGCAGAGTGGCCAGGGGCCAGGGTTCCATCTATCTTCAGAAATACTTGAAGATCTTTTCTGGCTGAAGTTGGAAGTGGCCAGGGGCCAGGGTTTCATATATCTTTGATGTTGAAGTTCTACGGTGGGCTCAGTATGCAGTAGTATTTGGATGTTCGTTATGGTTCTGAGGGTGAACCCCAGATCAGAGTGTGCTTGGTTGAGTCTCTCATCCCCAGCAGAGTAGCTCCAAATACGCAAGTGTACTTTACCAGGGGTGAACCCCAGGTCAGATTTGTTCAGTATTGTATGTTGTTCGACGACAAGGTTGAATGTTTGTTGGATGGCGAGGTCAGATTATGATTTGTTCGACGGCGATGTCAGGCTCTTTAAATCCCCAGCAGAGCGATGTTTGCTTCCGACGGCGATGTCAGATTCAGTTTTCCAGCGGCAATGTTGGGTATGTCAGAAGATTCAGTTCTCCAGCGGCGAGGTTGAGTGTTGTGGTTGTCTGAAGGCAACGTCAGAAGAATTTAATGTGGATAACTGACGGTGATGTCAGATTGATAGTCTCTCCAGCTAGTTGTTGAGCAGCTAGTATTGCAGTATTCAAAGATTTGTTCCCCGCGTAGTATCGTGTGCTTGTGCAGTTGGCAAATTTTCGGGTTTACCGGTATTCAATCGTCTCGCACCTTGATTGGTTGAGAGCCGTTCGCTTCTCACCCAGTCAGGTTCAAGCCGTTTGAATAGGGGCAGCTGTTGCACCCCAAAATTTGACCAACAATTATTTATTCATTGAGTATTTGAAAGTTGATACCTTCATCAGACAGTTCAAGAGATCCTCAGAGGAGTGGTTTGAAACCAGGGTTGTGTGCTTCATAGCTTGAGAGTTGTGGGTGCCCCTCAGATGATTCTGAGACTTTGAGAATGGACTAGATGTTTTGAGAAAGCCTATGAGATGTCTTGATAGTCATCATGAAGCCCAGAGAGGTCATTATGCAAGGCTGCAGAAGATTCAACCATGAATGATAGAATTAGGGTTTTGACTGGGTCAACCCTAGATCAGCTGAAGGTTTGGAGAGGGTTGAGACTTAATCCAAGGGCCATAAGATCATGGAATGATGTATAGAGATGTTATAAAGATGATTCCTAGACCAACTCATCATGATTGAAGAGTTTGAGAAGTTTCAAGCTAGGGTTTCTGAGGAATGTCAGTGGAAAAACCCTAATTTGATCCCTATCTTCCAGGAAGTTTTAGCTCTAGATGTGATTGATATCTCATCTTCCCCACAACATGAAGGTTGTAGATCTTGTTCTTAGCTTTAATTTGAGTGGTGGAAGTCCTTGATAGGAGTTACAGAGCTCAAGTTATGGTTTTGACAAATTACAGGTCAGCAGAGGTATGTGAATCTGGGTCCTTGAAAGTCACCCAACTTGCAGACAACTTTTGCCCTAGTAGGATGATTCCTATGATTTCTTGGTCAACATGAATGTTGAAGAGGATATTCTTAGCTTTAATTTGAGTGGTATAAGTCCTTGATAGGATTTGTGGAACTCAACTTATGGTTTGAACAAGGCAGGGGTATTTTGGTCATTTGTCAGTTATAGGTCATTTTAGCCAATGCCTAAAACTCCTATTTCCAAGCCTCAAATGGAAAAACTCAAAACATGAAAGTTGCTCAAAATGTGATTTTAAGTCTAGAAAGAAGGTCAGAAATCGTTGGAAAAGCTCATAGCACAAGATTACATGATTGGTCAAAAATGAACTAAAAAAGGCTTATAACTTTGAAAAGTTGAAATTGAAAAGTGATTTGGGAGATCCACAAATCCAAAATAGGTCATCCAATATATCATTTTGATTGGAAAAACCATTTTGATAACATTGGTTTAGCTAGAATTTTCATTTGAGGTCTAAAAATGGGTGATGCTTTGAAAAGTCATTACTTGAAAAAGAAGGCAATGTTGAAAAACCCTACATAAGCCAAAAATGAACTTGTTTTTCACTCATCCCTTCTCAATAACTCATGTAAGGAGAATTTAAGACAAAATTGCAAGGCATGGCATATGAGATATGAGATAACCAATATGTCATCACATGAGAATTTCAAGAAGTTTCCACCCCATTCTAGATGAATCTAGACACATCCAAAGATCATTATAAAGAGAATGCCATTAAGAGAATTCAGGGTTGGTGAAACTTGAGTCAAGTCAGAGGAGAGAGAGAGAGAGATAGCCATTAAAGCTCTTGCTTCAAGTTCAAGCAATCCAAGATATCTTGCACTACCAGCCATCTCCTTCACAACCATTGCAAACAGAAGACTGGTGATCATCCAAGGATCATCTAGAAGCAATCCCAAGGCTTGAATCGTGCTCTACATCACTCCACCATAACCTCTTGACAGGTTCCTTCTCCATCTTAATTCTCTTAAATTATATGGTCTTGCTTAGTTTTAGAGGTATAGGAAGGTTGTACTAGGCTAGATGATTAAACCCTAGAAGTTACAGCCTGTTCCATGACAATGCATAACAGAACCATAAATCTTTAATCTCCAAGAATTGTGTAGATTGTTAGTTTTAATCATCAAGAACTAGTGTGGAATAGCTAGGGTAACTTATAGAACATCTGTAGACCATTAGACTGAAGTTTGATGAAGATTGATATCAGTTGAACATGGTTGTACCAAGACATTGAAGCCTTCTGTTGGAATTATTGAGAGCGAATCAGGGAAAACCACTCGTACCATTTTATTCCTCTCATTTAGTAGAGCAATTTTCGTGTTTGGATCGTGTGAAACCATGGCCTGAGCAGAGAGATAGAGGAGCTCGAAGATTTGAGTGCATGAGAGAGGGTTCTGAAAACCCTAGGTCTCATCTGGGACGATGAGGGAGAGCCCTTGGATCCTCTCCAGAGTTTGACCAATTCATCAAATCCAATGGCTGTGAGCGAATCTGAGAGTTGGAGGGAAGATTTAAAATGAGTGAAACGCGGCGTTTCACTTAGAGCCAGCGTTCTGGGCTTATGTGCTATCCCCACCCCCCTTCTTTGCTGGCCCATTTATTTTTAACTAGCGAGAGTTGCTTTTCATACCCCCCCTCCCTTTAATTAATATAATTCTTTTATTTTCTTCTTTTATTTTTTTCTGTCTTGTTTAATTCATTAAAAATTGATAAAAAATGATTTTTTACTTCTTCTTTTTTCTATGATTAGATGAAAATGTGTAGAAAATTATAAAAATAAAAATGGGATTTTATTTTTTAGTTTGGTATTTTTAATAGATTTTACTTCTAAATAGCTTTTATATTGTTTAATTTTGTATCATGATTTTGTAGGAATTATTTTAGAACCTTCCCTTAGGGTTTTTAATCCATTCTTTTTGGTGCAATTAAGATGAATCATAGTTCCCCATAGGATTTTTTCTAGAATTTTAGAATTAATATTTTGATTAGTTTAATTAGGGTAGACTTAGGATATCCTAATTAGGGTTTGGATTGTGTTTAGGTGATGAATCACTTTCTTTGATTGAGTTTTGTCTTGATTTTTAGGTAGAGGCCTATGTAGATGTTATGGGTAGGTGTTGAGGACCCTTGTGAATAATTGTTAGATTTTTTCCCCATTAGTTTAGTATTTTTAGGTATTTTCTGAAGTTGCCTGTTGATTTTGTCTCCCCTGTGGTTATCTGTTCATCTTTGGGGTTCATTGAGGGGAATTTGTTGTGGGGCTTGTGTTGCCTTGAAGATTTTGATGGAGAGCATCATGAAGAGAAGATTGCAGATCAAGATTCAGAGACCCAGAGCTTGGCTTGTTCCCTGTTTGTGAGGTTTGAGATCCTGAAGTTTGAAGGAAGTTCATGGTACTTTCCTGAGGAAGGCACTATGAATGACTTTCATCCTTTCTTCTCACCTCTTTCTTAAGTATCCAATGATGTTGGAGCCAACTTGTGAGTTTAATTTCTCCTGAGGAGGAATGTAAACTGATCACATGTTGTTGAGCCACATGGGATACAACTCCTAAGTGGAAGCCTCCTAGTACTTTCCTGAGGAAGGTCCTATGGGTCTATTCACTTAGTTCCATTAGTTTATCTAGGATTTCTCAAGTATCCAATGATGTAGGAGCCAACTTGTGAGTTTAATTTCTCCTGAGGAGGAATGTAAACTGATCACAGTTGTTGAGCCACATAGGATACAACTCCTAAGTGGAAGCCTCCTAGTACTTTCCTGAGGAAGGTCCTATGAGTCTATTCATTTAGTTCCACTAGTTCAGATAGGATTTCCTAAATATCCAGTGATGTTGGAGCCTGCTTGTGAGTTTAATTTCTCCTGAGGAGGAATGTAAACTGATCACAGTGGTTGAGCCACATAGGGTATGATTCCTGAGTATACACCTCCTAGTGCTTTCCTGAGGAAGACACTATGAGTCTGCTTACTTAGCTCCCTTTCTTTGGTAAGCTTGTTCTGAAGCTTGAAGACTGGGATTGATTTCTTTTGGTTAGGTTTTGCTTTAGGGCTTTGTTTAGATTTGATTAGATTCTGTGATTAGGGTTAGAATTAGAGAGTGGATTCTTTCTTTCTCAAGCATGTGTTTTGTTTGCCTGGTGGCACTTCATTTCCCTTATCTGTTTATTGCTTGATAGCATGTTGTTTACCCTTCAGTATGATTACTGTTATTTCATGACTGGCTTGAGGTTGAGATGAGCTTGTGGAGGCTGAAGCCCCACACACATTTCCTCCCTCACTTGCATTGCATGCATTTTACTGTTAAAGCTGATGTTTTTGTCTGTTTCTGTGTATCATTGACATGATCCCTTAGGACTCTCATTTCCTCCGATGAGGATTTGATGATAGACTTTTAGGTTGAAACCTATGCATGATAACATCTAGGAGTTCCCTGTTCAAACCTCAACCATAGGATGAATCCATGGCATGATAACAGTAGGACTTGATAGTCTCCCTCCTAGTTGAGCCATTTTTTTCCCGTAGTTTCCCGAACTACGTTTGCTCTGATCTTTCATACCAGATGAAAGTACGTAGGCATAGGACGCGATATCCTAGCGAGCAACCTTTCCACCTTCACCCGTAGTTAGCCGAACTACGTTGACTCTGATTTCTCGTTCCAGACGGGAATACGTAGGCATAAAGTGCGACGCTTTGCCGAGTCATTTTTCTTTTCTTTTTCAGCCAGCCTTGATAGGTAGATAGATTATAACCAACCCGTCCAAGTAAACAAACAAGCAAGGATCCCGTCGAGTACGACGGACGTGAGGGGTGCTAATACCTTCCCCTTGCGTAACCGACTCCCGAACCCAGACAACGGTTGCGATGACCTTGTCTTACCCTTATTCGTCAGGTTTTTCCGATCGTTTCCTTTCCCGCTCTGAGGGATAAATAACGAAAGGTGGCGACTCTTCTGTCATGCCGGCACCTTATTTTCGCGCGAGCGACACTATCGCCGGATGAAGCATACGGTAAAAGATAGCGCAAATTAACAATTAAGCAGAGTTAATCTACGATTAAAATTAGGAACACAGATCAATCAAATTAAATCAAACATATTGTATGATAATCGAATTAAGCAAACAACAATCGCATGATATAATTGAAAGGAATCGAATTTAAATTGTATATGTCATAACAATCTCAAAGTTTGAAACCTGAGTACAGTGAATCCGTCCAGAAGGTATTAGTTCTCCATGAGTTTTACAAGCGTACATTTTTTCTCGTGAATAGTGATGATGAACAGTAAAACACGGTCCCTCCACAATGTTATGCGGCTGCTAGTAAAAAGAAAAACAAGGGATCCGGTTCATAACCCAATTGGGTCGAAAACATAACCCAGGCCCAAAACATGACCCAAAACTAAAATAAATTTCTAATGCTGTAACATCAACGAATTATTCAACTATGCTATAGTCCAAATCAGCTTCTGGCTTCAACATGAAATTTGTAGCTCTTTCTCTCAGATTTCCAACGCATATTAGAATGCCTCGATCGATTTTTGTAGAATTAGTTATGAATTTTCCCGTGAAGGCTGCAATTGCTGAAAATAAAATACGAAAATTAAATAAAGGCAAAAATTAACTAGATTAAGAAAACATAACGAAATAAGAAATTAAGTAAAATAAACTATGGAAATGCATGAGTACAAACATAGAAGATTGTGCATTAATATGCACTGATCATCCACTCTTAGAAGTTTCTTCCATGACAAAAACTGACGAGGTTGTCTGACCAGATGAAAGATTGACGTTGATTTGAAGGCCTTGAGGCGTAAATGAAATCAATCTGGACTCAATCAAATTTTTTACTTGGTACTTCAAGGTTTTACAATCCCCGATCGTGTGCCCCAGTGCTCCAGAATGGAATACACGCCTAACATTTGCGTTATAGCCTAGAGGGAGTGGTGTTGGAGGAGGACCAAGTTCTCTTAGTTGGACCAATGAGTTACTGAGAAAGATAGGGAGGTGTCGACTGTATGACATAATAATGGGTCAAAGTGTTTCTCTGGCCTCCTTGGTCTGCTCTGGCCTCCTTGGGCGGAGTCTCGCCGCTGATCTGGATATTGATTCTTATTCCGCACTCTGTTCCTCAGACTTGACCGAGGATCAAGTAATGGCCATCGATAGGTATGCTTTGGAAGTCCTAGTGGTAGGTCATGTTCACGAGGCATCTTTTGACTTGAGGGGGACTTAGGTTTTCGTATAGGATTGGGCATCTCTCTGGAAGTAGCTGGTGTGAAAGTATTTTCTTTCCTCGTTAATGTTTGCAGGATCTCCATAATCAGGTTCACCTGAGTTTTCAGTTGTTTGACCTCCTCCTTCAACAATTCTTGGCCTTTCTGAAACTCTTCCATAGTGATTTGAGACATGTTTGCAGTTCTGAGTGTATGTCGGGAAATCAGCTAGTTGGCAATGGGCAAGAGACGGAATGAGCTTTCTTGTGGAAATGGTGTGTATGTATGCTGATGAGATACAGGTGCAATGAAATGGATGTAATGAGATGCAATGCAGTTATTTATTTTTTTAGTACATGGGATCAAAGGTCAGAGGTACGGATTGAGGATAAAAGCTAATTGCTCGTAACAAAAGGTTCTCACTAGGTGTGGTCTAAGGTTTTAATAGGGAACCCAAAATCACAGGTTCACACGAATGTTTATCACATACGACATGAGCATGTCGGTTGATAACTCCATCACATGAACCTCATTTGGGTGAGATCTTTGTATTGAACCTCGCGAGAAGAGCTTCTCGGGGACCCATATTACGAGACCATAGACACTGGGTTCTAGACAAAGGTTTCAGAGTCATGGACTTTCTTAACTGTTTGTTACGTATGTCAGTCATTGCCAGGAAACAACTCCATCAAGAAAGTCTCTTCTGAATGAGATCTTCGTATCGACCCTTGCGAGAAGAGCTTCTCGGGGACCTATACTACGTGACCATCAATCTTAGTTGGCCAATGGTTTAGGGTTCTTAAAAGGACCTTAGAGTAATGGATTCCCAAGAAAACATTGGTTCAATACGCCAAGAGCTTGATGGTTGCCATCATTCTCAAAGGAGTCTACTCTAAGCGAGGTTCTCGTATCGACTATCACGAGATGAGCATCTCGGAAGCACATACTACTCAACCTCTCCTATCTCAATTTTTCACTCTAGACTTGGGTATAGAGTCTTTTTCTCAAGTTTGCCACCAAAGTACCCACTCCAAACCACAATACTAAGAACCATATAAGGTGAGATACAATTGAATAAATAAGGGAAAGCGATAAACAAGCAAATAAAAAAAACACCCAAACACGCGGAAAACAACCTAGGTTAGGCTTGACTCGCTTAAGATTTCCCCAGCAGAGTCGCCAGCTGTAGCTATGCAAAAAATGACACAGAGTCGCCACCAAATTTTATTTATCCCAAGGAGGGAAAGGGAAATAATGATAAAACCTTTAGGGAAATAAAATGGTCATTGCAACCACATTTTGGGTTCGGAAGTCGGTTATGCAAGGGGAAGGTATTAGCACCCCCTCACATCCATTGTACTCGATGGGAACCTTCTAAGTTGTCTAGCTTGAATGGGTGTTCTAATCTAAAAGTATACTTGCTAAAGGGAAAGAGGGGTTGATTTTTTATTTGAGTGTTCGCCAAGGATTGGGGCCCTTGTGCCTACGTATATTCACTTGTAAGAAGTGAAGAATTAGAGCATTTGTAGTTCACGGGACTACGGTAAAAAATGGGAAGTTTGGGTGAACGATGCTATCGTGCGCATTCTAGCAGTTAGGTGTATTGCGGCTCGCTCGTGGAGTCTTATGCATTACCTATTTGCGGTAGAACGGACGTAACATGTCCTTTTTGAGGGAAGAAAATGGAAGGGTGGAAAAGAAAGGAGAGTGCTTGCTAGGATCATCGCAATCCTATGCCTACATATTCTCCACAGGTATGAGAAATCAGAGCAGCCGTAGTTCGACCACTTAAAAAATGATTGTGTGTTGATTGATTTTATACCTTCCAAAAGGGTTTTCGGATGATGCCCTAAGGCGAAAAAGAAGTTTGGTGAGTTGGTGTTGTTTTATGGTTTCGAAAGAAAATTGTTCTCGATTAGGATCGCACTAAAGATTATGGGTAGAGGGGAATATTTCGAACAACTAAGTTGAACGCCCTGTGCTCAAAATACTCGGAATGAGTGTAGGAGAACTCCAAACTCACTCATTCTCTGTCGTGTACTACATGCATCGTGTTTATATTCAAAAAGAAGTTTGAGACGCGCATTACACAAAAGTTTATGGGTATAGATGAATATTTCAAACAACCAAGTCAAGTGCCTTGTGTTCAAAATACTCAGAATGAGTGTAGGAGGGGCTCCATTCTCACTCCTTCTCTGTCACATACTATACGCGTTGTGATCAACAAGAGAAAGCAGGATCAAGTCATTACAGTAAACAGTCACAAGATATAATCAAGAAAAAAATTATTTCATAAGAATAAGTATGAGTTAAATGAATAATGATAAGCATAAAATAACGAGAAAGGGGTAGTCGAGACAAGTATTGAAATCACGAGATCAAAACCACCGAGAATCTAAGTCACAAAAAGTTAAATCAATAAAGAAATTAACTAAAACGTAGTGATTGAAAATAAATCCTAAATAACTATATTCTAAACATGAACTAGAATTCACATAAACTAATTAATAAAATATTTTTTGAAGTTTTTATTTATCTTTAACAATTAAATTAATTATTCTAAATGAATTCTAACCGAAATAAAAAATGTTACTAAATCTATATAAAACAAATAAAACAACTAATAATGATAATAATATTAATAAATAAAAAAATGAAAACAATAGGTGAAAGAAAATGTTAAAAAAACTGGCCAAGATGAATGAAGCCCAAAGACAAAGAAAGGGACAAGTTGGCTTTGTGAAATGTGGGTCGGAATTTAGTAGGCCGGGTCGGATCCATGGTGACCCGGTTCACTTTAGTTGATGAAAACAAACCTAGGAACACGAAAGAGAAGCTGCTATCGTCCATACTATTCAAACACATTTTAGAACGAAATCCATGGAAAGCAGAACTCACCTCTCTCGATTTATGCACTTATTTCTCGATCTTTCTCATCCATGCTTCATCATTCCACGGGATCTCTCTCGTCCATCTTTGTCTCTAATACGGCGGTGCGGGGACGTGATTTATTTTCCGGCGTCAATTTGTGTGGAAGCAAGCATCTTAACAGTTGTTGTTGAGTTTTTCCGCTGCGGTGTGTTATAGAAGATGATGAGTGTGATGGTTTGATCTTGGTTTATGAACTTGTTTAAGGGTGAAAAAGAAATGGCGGTTATGTGTGAGGTTGCTAGAGCGGTTTGGAGTGGTGATTTTCTATGTACAGCAAGCAGCGATGTTATAGTTGGGAGGTGGTTTTACCGTGTGAAGGTGTCTGTTCGTAATGGTTTGAGTGCAAACAGAAGAAGGTTGGGCCGCGATTTGTGTAATTGAACAGAGGGAGTATGTTAGAAGGAGTGAGCGGGTTGTGACAGTGAACAAATGTTGGATTGTTGCTGTGAAATTGAAAGGCTTGTGAAAAAGGTATGTCCATCTCAAACAATTGCAAGTGAATTTGGTGATTCTGCGTTTGATCTTTCTCGTACAGATCTCTCAGTCTTGCAAATGGTTTTCTCGGCCTCCCTCTCTCGTGGCTGGTTTGTGTTGTTGAGATTCTGAGAAGTGGCTATTGAAGAGGAAGTGGATGGTGGCGAGTTAAGGTTTGATGATGTAAGTTTTGATTATGGGAAACTTTGTTGTTGTGCGGTCGGAATCGTTACGAGATGGCGAGAGTGAAGGAATGTTTATGTATGGTTATGGTTAGAAGAAGGGGGTGGAAGTAGGTGGAGATTTGGTTTAGAATGGAAGATTGTGAAGTAGTGCAGTTGTTGGGGCGAAAATGATGGAGAATGGTATGCGGTGAAAAATGGCGTCGAGGTCTGCTGTTTATTGATTTGCCAATTTTTCTGCTCTCCTCCCTACATCTCTTAGTTAATAATTCTTTGTAGGTTGCAGTATTGTTACAGACTGTTACAGATAGATTTTTGACGGTGGAGTCAAGCAAGAGGTTTGTGTTGTTTATGTAGGAGTGAGGTATCAGTTTTCTTGCCGATGCGGAAAAACGAGGGTTCGTGTTTTTTTTAACCTCCCTCTCCTTTCTGATTTTTCACAGTGTATATTAGGGCTGGACAAAATATCCATTTCGAACCGAACCTGATAGGCCCATAGGATATTTGCAGCACTCGGGTGGGTATTGACCGGGTCACGAGTCAATGGATAAAATACATATGGGTTCAAGTGGTTAGTTTTGGGCGGTTTCGGGTGTGTAAAATAAATCCAGCGGAATCCAATACCGACCGACTTTTTAGAAATTTAATTTATTTATTTCATTTATTGTATGACATTGTTTGAGAAATTAAAGTTAATGTTAATAAATATATTTTATTCTCTCATTTCTCCCTCATCTTTCTCTCTCTCGACTCTCTTTCTCATTTCTCTCAACCCATATCTTCTTCATTCTTGTTATGCCTTCCCATCTCAAATCAAAATCTAAAGTCACAACTATACACATGCAAGGGTATTTGCATATTAGCTCTACCTTTTATATCTACCTTTTAAAGCATCAGATCTACCTTTTGGTATTAGATGTATTTGTTGGGTTTCTTTCTTCATGTAACAATGAAGATAAGAAATGAAAATATGAAGAGGCTAGAAGTTCTATGTACAAGCTAGATGTATTTGCTGAGTTTCTTCCTTTATTTAAAAAGTGTAGATTTTTCTCTATTTTTTTTCTAGATTTGAAACTTTAAACCGTTTCAACTCACCCGAACAACCGACCATCTGTCGAAGTCGACAACCGATCTAACCGATGACACTGATGGACGGAAATGGGTGGAAAGTTTTCATCCGCGGTTGGTCTCTGGTTCCTTATTTTTTATCCGCCACCGACCAAACCGAACCGTTGTCCACCCCTAGTGTATATACCCCTCGTTCTCCCTCCTCTTCTCCTGTTTAAGACAAATTTTTAATCTTACAATTGTCCTGTATGGTTGTGTTGAGAGGTCCCTCTCATTTGTAGGTTGCAGCCCACATTGTTGGTTGGTAGATGCAGGTTATGATGCTGATTTTTTTTGGAGCTTGGCTTATTGAAGGATGGTAACATGATGCTTTTAAAGTGTATGGTATTGTTATGATGTGTTGGTGTTGATGATGTATGATGTGCAAGTTATGCAAAATTTGTTTGAGCTTGGCTTTATTTACTGCTTTGTAGCAGGTTTCACAATTGTTGTAGCTTGTGGGGTCAAGTAACTTGGAAGCTAAAGTGGCCCCTTGGATGGGTCGTGTTTGGTTATGAAGCAAACTTTATGTGTTATATTTTTTTGAATTTTCCTTGTTGTCAAAAAAGTGCATTGGATTTATTATTTATTTTTTTGAAAATGGACTTGTACAAGAAATAAACATTGGACCTCGTTTGTGACTTTAGGAAATTGGGCTTCATGTGATTTGTAATGAACTTGGATGTTGAATGTAGCCATGAGATGGATTTGAATGTTTCATAGAACTTGTAACTTGAGTTAAAATTAGACTTTTGAATTAAAATGAGATTTGAACTTGAAAATTATAAACAAAATGGATTGAAATCAAAATGCTTGAATTTGGTTGAGATTTGATTTAGATTGAAATGGAATTATAATTTAAATTTTGGTGACTTGGACGTGAAAATTGAATCGAAATGAAACCTGAATTGGTTTTGCCCATTGAAATTTGATGGAATTGACTTTAAATTGGAAAGAAAATGGAATGGGATAGAATTTGAAAATTGAAGTAGAAATGAATTGGATGAAATTGGAATTAAAATGGAATGGAAACTCGAAGTAATTGACATTGAGACACTTGTACTTTGAAAAATGAAATTGCACTGAGACGTGATACTTGCTTGTAAAACTCGAAATGCAATGAAGTTGAAACTTGAAGCCTGAGTTGAAACATGGACCTAAACTTGCACTTTCCATTTGGTGCTTGAAAATTAATCCACACAAATCCTTGCACTCTTCATAAGAAATGACTCAGTATCTTGAATCAATTCCTTGAGAAATACAACCAAGCATAATTAGACCTAGAGCTCGAAATGCATTGAATCCTTGAATTAACTTCACCATATCCTATTCTATCTTGAAATGGTCTTGACTTCTTGATGATCCAAAATATTCACATTGAACCTTCTTGAAAATGCATTAAAAATTAGAATCACAACTTTGAATTATGCACCTTAGTGCACTGCTTGAAACCCTAATTGTAAATGAACGGGTCTTTAATGATCTTCAACCCTGAAGTATTTGAATTCAACACATTCTTATATTCAAAACAGCCCATGACACAGATTAATCAATTCCAATTGGCTTGGCCAAGACCCAGTCAAACTCAACCATTACTGCAACCACACTACTCACACCTTTGACCCGATAACTTACCATGAACTCGGTTTGATCTTGCAAGGCCTGGGCTTAGACAATAAAAGAATTCCTATCTTCATGCGTAATGATTAGATGATATGAATACTGGATATGATGCACAGATGATGAAAATGTTATGATACGAAGGGCACGTTATGCTATGCAGATGATGTACAGTAAGAATAAAGATTCAAGTTAAAATGCCATGTCAAAATTAGGGTATGACATCGGTTATGCAAGAGAAAGATATTAGCACCCCCTCGCATCCGTTGTACTCAACGAGATCCACGCTTGTTGTCTAATCAAAGGGTGTGTCATCTAAAGCCTACTGCTAAACAGAAACGAGAATTAAAAAGTAAAAAGGAGGAAAGAGTCTCGATAGGACATCACAGCCTTAGGCCTACGTATTCCCTCGTGCAATGGGGAAGTCAGAGTCAACGTAGTTCAAAAAACTATCGATGATGGGGGGAAAGGTTGCTCACCAAGACATCATCGTCTTGTGCCTACATATCCTCATCTGGTATGAGAAATCATCGTAGACGTAGTTCGGATGAAAAATTGTTAAGTGTTTTTTATGAGCGACGTTAAGTTTCTCATTCCAGCAGTTAAGGTCGATGTCTGTTTACAGTAGAACGAACAAGCAACGTATCTTTCTGAAAATGGTTTCACAAACAATCTCAAAGGATGAAAAAGGTTTGAAGTTTATTTCTGAGTTTTAAAGAAGTTAATTGATTGGATTTGAGATTAACATTGCAGTAAAGTCTATGATATAGAAGTGAATGTGTCGCATATCGCCCCCAGACAGGACGTACGCTAAACATTGTAGACAAGTAAGGAGAGACCCCTCACTCATCATTTCCAATATACTTAAGGCTCATGGCGCACAATGTTCATCGTATTTATTAATCGTTTTGAAATTGTTTTGAGATGAGAAGAGAAAGACGCACAGAAGGTCTAAAGGGAAACTTGGTCCTAATGTTTTCATGGAAAGTAACTCTAAGGTCGGGATGTGAAATGAAACTCTATTTTAATGTTAACATGCAAAAGATGGACCTAAGGTTGAGGTTAAAAGGGACTAACCTAATGTTATCATGCATGGATTAAACTCCTAGTGTCTATCTTACTCCAAGCTTAATCAAAAATTAAGTTGGACTATGAGGCCTTAAGGGATCATACAAAGTTAAGACAAAAACAATAAAAACAAGGCAAAAACAGCAGCTACAACAGCGCTTTCAGCAAAAAAAATAGCAATAAAATTCAGCATACAAGCAAAACAGCATTTAACAGCTCATGTTCAGCATAAAATAGGTGTAAAGTACAACAGGCAACATGGAAGCACAATTAACAGCATGTCAAAATCTAGAACAACATGTTTGAAAAGTACAAGCAGCAAGTATACATGAACACTTATAGCAACACCTTAAGCAAACAACGATCATCAATGAGCATGCATAATAAGCCACACCAAGCATCAAGAGTGCAAACATCCAAGACTAAGAAACAATTGGCATTTGATCAAGTAGTTCAAGAACAAAACATGATCATGCAATCATAATTCAACAAAGGCATATGTCAATGTGCAGATCAAATATGAACATGTATCAAGCAAATTCAATTAATTGAACACGCATTAACAATTATACATAAGCAAACTCCACAAGATCGCACAATTGGACATGCAATAAGAACGTCATGCACTTATCATCGATTAACGAATTCGAACAATTATGCAATTACAAAATTGGAAGCAAACATAAGCATGTGATACAAATCCAGCAAGATAAACATCAATAATCAATAATCAACATTGTGAAAATGATTATGCAACATGATCAACACACCAAGAATGCAACAGAATGATCATAAATGTTCGCCAACATAAAACCAAAATTTGTGTGTTGAAGAAACACAAACATGCTATCAAGAATGATGAATTAGGTCAAAAATAATTCACATAAATGCAGCACATCAATCTATGATGTTTAACTATGAAAAGGAACCCAAACAAGCTTGAAAATGAAAGAAAAATGCAATATGTCCTATGGTAATCGATTACCATGATTAGGGTAATCGGTTACCCTTTGAAAATTTGCAAAAAAAACGTGAAAAACAGGCAGGGTAATCGATTACCCTGATTGTGGTAATCAATTACCACTGAGACAGTGGCAAAAATTCAACTTCCAAAAGATCCAAGCAATGTGATTAGCTTGCTTCAAAGCTCCTTCAAGAATGGTTTCCAAAAACTTGAATCTAGATCTAAACAAGCTTCAAATGCAGAATTGAATCAAGAATGATGAAGTGATAGAGGTTTAGCTCAAGAATTCACAAATTGCAATCCACACTTTGTGAATCATTTTGGTTGAGAGCAAATCCTGAAAATTAGGGTGAAAAATGAGAGTCTATCCCATGAGGTTTGGAGTAAATTTGGTTAAATAAACCCTAGGTTAGGAATTAAAATATGGTTTGGAGTGTGGGTTAGTGAGAGGAATGGAAATTAGGAGTGTATTTAGGAATGGAGTGTTTGAATTTCAGAAGGAAATGGTGAAAATGGATTAATTCTAGATCCTTCTAATGATGCACATCGGAAAACACATAATCAATCATACTTGGACTTTCAAACAAGTTTCATAAGTAATAGACCTAAGACAAATAATCAATCATACTTGGACTTTCAAACATAAGTTTGGGCCACAAATGATTATTTTCCAATACGGGACAATTTAGCACTGTGTTAAGAAATCGTAATCGGGTTTATGTAGAAACCACAACTATCTAAGGTCGGTCAATAGCAATATTAGTGCTAATGCATACTAGAAAAGTGATATGTAGATCACTCTCCAAAAGAAATACCGCACGAAAAGAAAATAGGTAACGATCTCATCTTCATTAAGAACTTGAAATAAGTTCCAACGATATTGAAGATTTTCATCAATCAAAAGAAAAAGGAGAAGAGGAAAGGGAAAGCCAAATTGAATTACAATTTCAAGTTCACTTTATCTTTAAGTTCATCCACTCATCTTAGTGGATTAAAGCACTAAACATATCATTAACTCAAAGCACCTAAAATGAATTGAATAATTCACTTTAAAGATAGATTTGAATTAGTGAATGTTTAACCAACTTCATCTACACCCTAAGTCCAATGAATTTCAAGAGAAATAGGACCTTTAAAAGTGAAATTCAAAGCAAAAATCAAATGGAAATGGAAGAAAAAGAGAAAATAACCAAAGTAGTCCCAAAACAAGCCACAAGAGCAAAATGGACACTAGGTAATTGATTACCCTAATGATGGTAATCGATTACCATTGTTAAAATAGCAGCAAATCAACTTGAAAATGTGCAAAAACTTGATCAACCATTTCTTCAAACACCTCATGACCAAGGATGCAATTGTGCACGAAAATTTAAGTAAAATAACAGAAAACAACACCAATAGAATATAATTTGCAAGATCCAAAGATCAAGCAACAAGGATCAGCAATAGATCATATTGTAAGGGATGAATCAAGCACAATAATTGTGGATCAAGAGTTTACCACTTCAACTCTGAAAGTTCTTCAAATCAACTTCAAAAACCACACTCCAAAGCCTTGATCTATAGAAATTGATGATGAAAAAGTAAATGGATGGAGGTCTAGCTCAAATGTTAGTAAGTTTTAATGATGAACTTATTAACTTTCAAAGGAAGAAAGAGCTTTGGTGAATTTAGTAGTTGAAGGAAATTGAGATAAATTTTAGAAAGGTGAATTTGGCTATCAAAGCTTGTGAAATGAATGAAATGAGACCTCTATTTATAGGATTTAGGCTTGGAAAATTTGGTGGATTGAAGATTGGTTTAGAACTAAAATTAGGCTTGGAATTTGAATTTGGAGGCAAAATCAAGATCAAGTGGTAATTAACGAAGGTGTATGGTGGGAATTAGTTATGATGAGGTAGGGGAATTAAAATGAAGTGATCTAGAATATTCTCATGATGAAATATTTGAATATTGGTGCCAAAATGCTACAGAATTTGAATTTGGAAAACTTTCATTAAAAATGCATTGGGTAATCGATTATCCTAATACTAGTAATCGATTACCACGTACAAAAATTGTAAAAAACTTCTTTTTGATGTATTGTCTTTCCTCTGGATCGATTCTTTTTTCTTGTCAAAGAAGACATGAAAATAAGCACATGAACCTTGGAGTCTCTTGAATAATTATCAATTAAATCTTGGAAACCCTTGATCAGATGATTATGAATTATTTGCATATCAACTTTGACTTTGTTCAGATGAAATTCATTCGAGCTGAGGGACTGGTATTTGATATCCTTGATCCAAATTCTTCCTGAAAAATTTAGTAAAGAAAAAAAAATTTTTTTTTGGATTTAATTAATGGTTAGTAAACAAAAACATAAACAAATATCAAACAAATAAGAAAACAGGATCGCCTGGTGATCTTTCTCAAGAATAAACATACAGAGGAAAACAAGAGAATCAAAGCTTGCGATCTTGTTTGTGGAATGAGATACAAATGATATGTGGGATCTTAGGGGTAAAAAAATAGGGTATTACAACCGAAAACTTGAAAAGACAACTTAGGAAAAAATGGGTATCTCGGTGGATAGAAAACCCGAAAGGGCGGTCCAAGAAAAAGTTAGGGATAATAAAAAAAATGTAGCTCGCTAAGTTGAAACCCGAAAGGGAAAAGTGTCCCGGTGGATTGAAAACCCGAAAGGGAGGTCCAGACAAAAGTTAAGGACAAAAGGCAAAGGCTGCATCAGACAAAAATGATCAACATAAGAAGATCCAAAAGCGAAAGATCAATCCAACTGCTCCCTTTAGAAGAAAGGTTTTATTGAGTCATAATTATTAGGGATAATAGTGGTTATTGAATTTAATGTAAACCATTTTCTATTGCCATTTTCAAATTTGTAACATTCCATGGAGCTACACCCATTTGTGTGCTACCATTCTTAAATAAATACAAAATTTGTTTATCAATTGCTATCATTCATGTTTTTCTCTATTTTCTTTATTATGAAAAATGTCATTTATTAGTTAATAATCAATTTTTAACTTAAAAAGAATTTTTAAAACTTGTTGAAAAGACACATGTTAGTTTAACATGTGTGAGAATTAAAAGGAAATATTTTGTTTTCCCGAAATTCTCAATGTTGTAAGAACTCTAGAATCATTACAACAGGAATATCCATAGACCACAACATTTCAATCCTCCGAAAGGATCCCTTTGGTTAGTTATAATAGTCAAGCTTGCTAGAATTCTCCTTTAAGTGCATATATTAAATATCACTTGGTTGAGTATCAGTGTTGATGAGTCAGAACCTCTATAAACAGCCTTTATAAAACTCCCAGTCTGAATAGTATCAACATTTGCATATCATGATCATTCATATATCACACATAAAAGCAAAATCAAATCATGCATAGCCCGAAGTGTACTTCGTGCTCATTTGCATTGACCCAAGGCAGATTGTTGGTTATCATCCATTGGCCACAAAAGTCCGGTTGTTACCTACACCTTTCCAGGTCAACTTGTGACTAGAACTCTGTGTTAATTCCAATTTTCAGTGGCATCTTTTGAAGTCCAATTGTCACTGGCACTGATAATTCAAAATCCAATTGTTATTAGTAACCAAATTCCGGTTGTTATTGGCATTCATTTTTAAAATCCAATTGTTATTGGTACTTTTAAAGTCTAGTTGTCACTAGCATCCCCTCTGAAGTCCGGTTGTTATTGGCACTGTTTGCAAGTTAAATTGTCATTAACACCTTTGAAATCCAATTGTTATTGGTATCCAAAAATCCAGTTCTCACTGTTGTTAGTATGAAAGTCAAATTATCATTGACACCTTTAAAATCTAGTTATTCTTGGTACCTAAAAATCTAGGTCTCACTGGTATCATTTTCAAAGTCCAATTGTCATTGGCGTCTTTAAAGTCCAGTTGTAACTGGAACTTCATTTTAAAATCCAATTGTAATTGGTATCCAAAGTCTAGTTGTGATTGGTCTCATCTTTGAAAGTCCAGTCATAACTAACACCAATTCATTAGAAGATGGTTGTAACCAATGCTTACGGTCAAAGTCCAACTTGGTTGTGTTGAATATTTTTCTTTGTAAATAATCTCCAAGTTTCTTTTTGCACGGATTATTTTTCTTGTTAGAAAATTTCCAAGTTTTGTCTTGGATGATTTCTTTGTAAAGAATCTCCAATATTCTTTTTGCATGGATGACTTTCTTGTAAAAAAGCTTATGAGTTTTTCTTGGTTAAATTCCTTGTTAGGGATCTCAATTTTGTTTGATTGGATGATTTTCTTGTTAGAAAACTCCAAAATCTTTTATGGGACGAGTTTCTTGTTAGAAATATCCAAAAATTTCCAAATTCTCATATATTCTAAAGTGTCTGCATGTTATCTCTAACTAGTTGATGACCCTCACTTTGAATATTTTCCAATGTCTTTTCTCTAGCAGATTGTATCCCAAGTGAGTCTTCACCCATTGTTCTTTTCATTTCATGTGAATCACAGTTACCATATCATTCCCCACAAGTCCATTTTTCATTCTTCATTCATCACCTCCGGCTAGGGTTCATCTCATATCAAAATATCCCTAGCAAACAAACAAACAAAAAAGTCCTTCATGTATGCATAACATATCATATCATGTCATCTGCATTCAGGGACAAAATTTGAGTCCTTTAGTATTTAACTATCTCCCATCGTGATTATATGAAGAATGTCATTCTTCATATTCTCTAGTAGAAGATACTTAAATAGGAGCACCTGTCACACCCCAATTTTGATCCTGAATTATTGAATCGATACATTTATAAGAACATTTGCATCATCTGCATGTCATAGCATGCATTTCATCATGCAGAATGCTTAAAATGTCGACCAAAATAAATTTCCAAATCTAAAGACAGACCAGTTAAGTCACTTTTCAAATGTACGTGAAATTAGCAGGAACAAAATTTGAAAATTGAACTTGCAGATGTCAATTTTATTAATCTATGGTTCACGTATTTTAACTTGTCGTACTCGTTTTATTGTTTTGACTACTTTTTCGGTCGTATTTTGATTAACTTGAGTCTTTTAACCGATCATTTTTTTTATTTCAAAATTTGATCAAATCTTGTATGTTTCCGAAATGTTTATTTCACGCTGATCATTTTTGTACATTTAATTTAATTTTTCAAACGCTTTTACTCTCGACTTTTTATTCATTTTGAGCCCTTTCATCTTTTGTTTTTATCAGTATGTTTTAAATAAATAAATATGATTTTTTATAACTCTATTCAAATTTTATTTTACTTATTTTTATTTTTGTTTGAATTTAATTGATTAATTCATTTTAATTCATTTTGAACTCTTAATTTACTCTAAAGGGACATTTATGAAAATTTTGAAATTAGAAAATCTAATTGGCCCATATATAAGATAAATGTTACTGATAAATTAAAAGGAGAAGACCTCCATTTTGCAATCTGCGACGCCTCTTTTTGGGTCAAATAGAAATTGAAAAAATAAAGGACTAAACCAATAGTAGCTACAGTGCGCAGTTCACTTTCCAAAATCTCCTTATTTGACATACAATGTCTTAGATATCAAAGTAAAAAAAAGAGGAAGAAAAAAAAAAGAAAATTAGCATTTTCAAATATTAGATATCACATCCCAGTTTTTATGTTTTCTCCATCCACATATATTCATTAAGAAGCCTCATTTTTCCCATGAAAATCTCCAAACACCTTCCTCTGTAAATCTCTCCTTTGTTTTCTTCCGATGCAACCACTCTCAACTCAAATCATACAAGTTAATTGGTGTTTTGATAGTTATATTTTTATTAAGTACAATGCAAATGGAGCTTCAAGAAGAAATTCTAGAATATCTATTTTTGTGTGACATATTTAGGAATAATATATGAACATTCTTGGTAGCTTTCTCATCTAAGATTAGATTTTGTTCCTCCTCTCAAACTAAATTGCATGGTATAATGTTGCATATCGAGTATGCTAATAAGAAGAATTTGAGAATTCTTTGCCTTTAAACTGCCTGAGTGCTAATTATTCATACATTTTCTAATGCGAATATTATACTTTGATATCTTTTTATTAAATAGAAAAATATTTTACACACTATGTGGTCCTTAATATCCAAAATATCTCACATGTTTTTATAAAAAAATGTCTATGCGGAATGATTCGTCAATGTAAATCTTTTGTTGATTATAACACAAAACTCAATTGTGCTATTGTGATGAGCCTATTGGCAAGTGCTTATGGGAAGTGCTATTGTGATTTACCTGTCTATTGTCTCCCTCCGGCTTCTGAAAAATAAATTAATGTTCTTCTTTAGACAGTTTACAATAATGTTTGAGAAAGTTCTATCTGATATGTAATCATTGAATTACATGAATAAATAAATAAATGTTGTTTCTTTTTACTCTTATTAGTTTAGATATAAATGATTATTTAGCTT
>OZ012735.1:562575231-562600231 GCA_963859935.3 Lathyrus sativus | reverse complement strand
CGATTTAATTCTTCAAACTGGCTCTCTTTCCATCAAATCCCTTTGATGATGTGATCTTTGGATATGTTCTCTTTCCGTCAAACCCCTTTGACAATGTGATCTTCGAACATACTTTCTTTCCGTCAAATCCCTTTGACGATGTGATTCTTTGAATATGTTTTCTTTCCGTCAAATCCTTTTGATGATGTGATTCTTTGGATATGTTTTCTTTCTATCAAATCCCTTTGACGATTTGATTTTTCAGACAGACTTTCTTTCAATCAAATCCCTTTGATGATGTGATCATTGGATATTTTCTCTTTTCATCAAACCCCTTTGACTATGTGATCTTCGAACATGCTATCTTTCCATCAAATCCCTTTGACGATGTGATTCTTTGGATATGTTTTCTTTTCTTCAAACCCCTTTGACAACATGATACTCGGACAGGCTTTCTTTCTGTCAAATCCTTTTGACGATGTGATTCTTCGGATTTGTTTTCTTTCCATCAAATCCCTTTAATGATATGGATCTTTGGATATGTTTTCTTTCCGTCAAATCCCTTTGACAATGTGATTCTTCGTACTGGATTTTTTTATGTCAAATCCTTTTGACGATGTGGTTCTTCGGACAAGCTTTCTTTCCGTCAAATCCCTTTGACGATGTGATTCTTTGGATATATTTTCTTTCCGTAAAATCCCTTTGACGATGTGATTCCTCGAAAAGGCTTTCTTTCTTTCAAATCCCTTTGACAATGTGATTCTTTGGATATGTTTTCTTTCCGTTAAACCCTTTGACGATGTGATTCTTCAGACAAGCTTTCTTTCCGTCAAATCCCTATGACGATGTGATTCTTCAGATAGGCTTTCATTCTATCAAATCCCTTTGACGATGTGATTATTTGGATATGTTTTCTTTCCGTTAAACCTTTTGACGATGTGATTATTTGGATATGTTTACTTTCCGTTAAACCCTTTGACGATGTGATTCTTCAGACAAGCTTTCTTTCCATCAAATCCCTTTGACGATGTAGTTCTTTGGGTATTTTTTCTTTCCGTCAAATCCCTTTAACGGTGTGATATTTGGTTTGGTTTTCTTTCCGTCAAATCCCTTTAACGGTGTGATATTTGGTTTGGTTTTCTTTCCTTCAAATCCCTTTGACGATGTCGTTCTTTAGATAGGCTCTCTTTCTACCAAGTCCCTTTGATAATGTGTTTCTTTGGATATGGATTTCTTTCCATAAAATCCTTTTAACGAAGTGGTCTTAGGTTTCTTTCTGTCAAATCCCTTCAACAATATCATTCTGGGGTTCACGGTTCTTTCTTTGGGTATGTTTTCTTTCCGTCGAATTCCTTTGAAGACGTGTGACTGGGCTCCAACTACATACATCCCCACAGACTACAAATTTTCGAGTTCTCTTGGTATTCAATCTCCCTGTACTTTGAATGTCTAAACGTCGTTGTTATCATCCTTTCAGGTTCAATTTGATTGAATAGGGGCAGCTATAGCACCCCAAAATTTTCCCTTTCGTTTTAACCGTAACTAGCTTGTGTTTTGTTCATTTCTAATTTTTTTTTGCATATCATGGCATTGGCTCTCGACACATGGGATGAAGGTATTTTTGTGGCTCGAGGTTTCCTTTTATTGCAAGTTTTTAGAACAGCAAGCATTAGAGGCTTCAACACTTGTTTTGCTCAGCAATCAAACACCCGATTATATTCTTCAGCAAGTAGTTTTGAGCACATGAGGAAATTCACAGGTTATTTCAGGCATTTTACAGGTGCAATGTCAAAGGACAAGTTTCAGAGGCTTAACAAGGTTCAGAACAGATGGCAACAGGTGGTTACGCAAGTTTTCCTCCACATGACGCCAAATTTGGCAATTTTTGAATGTGGTAATCGGTTACCACATATGGGTAATCGATTACCTTAGGCGTATTTTGCAAAAGTGGTTCAAATTTTAGCATTGTAGAATTTCCAATCATTTTCAACCTTTGATTTCACATGTGCATCATTGGAAGGATCTAGAATTGATTCATTTTCACCATTTCTCTCCAAATTTCAAACACTCCATTCCTATATCCACTCCTTATTTCCATTCGTCACACTAATCCATGTTCCAAGCCACATTCTAATTCCTAACCTAGGGATTATTTAATCCGTTTCACTCCAAACCTCTCATAACTCTCACTCATTTTTCTGATTTTCCTACACATCTCACTTTAATTCTCTCAACTTTTCTCTCCTTCCAAAACCTTCCACCAAAGCTCCATAACCAAAAGCTTCACAAATTATGCATTGCAATTTGTGAACCTTTAAGCTAAACCTTCATTGCATCTTCATCCTTGGATCAATTCTGGTTTTGCAGTTCATTTGGATCTTGAATTAAGTTGTTGGAATCACTTTTAGAAGATTTTTTGCTTATTTGTGGATTCTTACTTGGATTTTCAAGTTTTCTTGCTCAAGCTTCATAGATCCTTGGATTTCTTGCTTGGATCTGTTAATTTTAGCTTAACAACACTTACTAAAGTAATTCTCAGCTTTGTTGGTTAGTAATTTCTAGATCTAACTTTGATATTGCTTAATCTTTCATGTTACAATGTAGATCTTTGGTTTTTTGTTGATGTGTGATCCATTTGCTTTGGTTTGATCTTTGATCTTGTTGGTTGTTTGATGCAATTGGAGTTTTCTTACTGTGATATGACCTAATTTTCGTGCATAATTGATTACTTATTCATTTGGATGATCGGATAAGTCATTTGCTGTTGAAAAATGCTTTTGGAAGCTGATTTTTTTGCCTCTATCTCAGTGGTAATCAATTACCACTATTAGGTAATCGATTTCCATGCCTATTTTTCACGTTTCTAGTCATTTTTCAAAGAGGTAATTGATTACCTGATCATGTTAATTGATTACCACTAGGACATATTGCCTTTTTCTTGCATTTTCTTGCTTGTTTAGGTTCGTTTTCATCTCTAACCTTCATGGACTGATATGATGCATTTATGTGGATTGTTTTTGACCTTTTCCATCATGCTTGATTATTTGATTGCGATTCTTCGACGCGTGACTTTTAATTCCGTTTGAACGCTTAACATGTTCATGTTGCTTGATTGATGTGATGATCATTTGCTTTGCTTTCTTGTATCATGTTAATGATTAATTGTTGATGATTATCCTGCTGGACTTGTGATGCATGTTTGCGCTTGCTTCCAATTCCGCTTGTCGCATGTTCGTTTAATCATTTGATTGTTTATTGAAAAGCAAGTTGACCTTCCGTACGTATCTCTTCTCATATCAAAACAATTCAAAGTACTTAATAAAGATGATGAATGTTGTGTGCCACAAGCCTTAAGCATATGGGAAATGATGAGTGGGGGTTTCTCCTCACTTGTCTAGAGTGTTTAGTGTATGCCTCTTGGTCGATATGTGACGCATTCGCTCCTATATCATAGTCTTTAGTGCAACGTGAGTCACAAAGCAAACTAACTCACTTTACTAAAACTCACAAACCAAATTCAAACCTTTTTTCCTTTGGGATTTGTGTTCCAAACTCATTTTCAGAAAGAGTACGTTCATTTTCCATTCTACCGCAAACAGACATCATTCCTAATTGCTGGAATGGGAACTTAACTTCGCTCAT
Source organism: Lathyrus sativus (assembly GCA_963859935.3). Taxonomy (NCBI): domain Eukaryota; kingdom Viridiplantae; phylum Streptophyta; class Magnoliopsida; order Fabales; family Fabaceae; genus Lathyrus; species Lathyrus sativus. The sequence continues at coordinate 562,596,610 of OZ012735.1, read as the reverse complement.
AAAAAACACCTAACTAACCTGTGGTTTTGTTACCTGGACTACGTTTGCGCTAATTTCTCATACCAGATGAGGATACGTAGGCATAAGACGACAGTGTCTTGGTGAGAAACCTTCCCCCATCACCTGTAGTTTCCCGAACTACGTCGACTATGAATTTTCCATTGCACGAGGGAATACGTAGGCATAGGGCGGCAATGTCCTATTGAGTCTCTTTCTTTTTCTTTTGTTCTTGTTTTCAATTAGCAGTAGCTTTTAGATAACACACCCTTTGATTAGACAACAAGCATGGATCCTGTTGAGTATAACGGACGTGAGGGGTGCTCATACTTTCCCCTTGTGTAATCGACTCCCGAACCCAAGATTTATTACGATGACCTTGTATTTTCCTGTTCTCCAGGTTTTCTTCGATTGTTTCATTTCCCTCTCTTTGGGATAAATAAATTTCAGTGGCGACTCTTCTGTTTTTTCGCCGATTCTTTTGCAGTTGCGATAGTACCCTTGCTGGAGATAAGCATTTCATGAATGGACCTAGTCTACTAGAGATAATTTTGTCCCTGCTTGGGGAAGCATCAAACTCTTAAGGTCTTGCTAGGAAGGATATTCATTGAAATTATGCTAGGGGAGAAATCAAAGTCTTCACTGAAAAGCTTTAACTCTATTGGAGGTGTCATACATTGGCTATCAACATGAATCCTGCAATATCCTGCCATAATACTCTGAACCTCAGAGAGGTGACTCTGATTAACCGTCTTCTAGAGAGGATAACTCTTCGTGCTCTTGAAGTGATCTATTTCAAAATGAGCCTTTGAAGTAACTTTGTCCCTTTTTGATTGATCTTCGAGAGATTTTCTGAATCTCGACTTGATTGCCCCAGATTAACCGTTTTTTAGAGAGATTTCTCAACATAATTGCCCTGTATTAACTGAACTTTGGGGAGATTTCTTGACATAACTGCCCCATATTGGCATCTTCTGACAAAGTCTCTTGGCCACATGCTCCTCAATATATCTATTCAAAATTTCCTTCTGGAAAAATTAAACTTCTTGACTAATGTTCATTATATAAATCTCATTGGTGACAAATATCTGTATGCAAGCAGAAAACCTTTATTCTGAGAATGATAATTCTAATGCAACACACACGTTAATCTTGGAGTTTTTGTTGAAAAGATAAAGCCAAACCTCATGAATGAACCACTAGTTGCGACATTGATTTTTTGAATGGGAACCATGAACATGCAATACCAACAAAGTCTTTTAGTATAACTCATGGGAGTCAGGAATGTTATCTTGTTGAAGTATGCCTTCAAAATAAGCCCTGCTTCAATTAAAACTTTTAAGGGTTAAATCGTAGTTTGGTTCATGGTTTCAGAAAAAAAAAGGATTTTTGGCTCAAAATTTATTTGTACCCACCCATTCTCCTTGATAATCTCTAATCATACGTTCAATTAATTCAGCACAAACGCTCCCCTGAATGGTAGAAGTGATGGTCAGGGAACCCACAAGAATTTCGAAGTGGCAGTCACCCTTTTTGTCTTTGGTGTCTGTAATCACACGACCTTGTTATTTTTTGAGGATTTTTCTTTTGTCATCCTTTTCATTTTCCGCTTTTCCCTTTTCTTTTTTTATTCCCTATTTTTTCTTGGACGGATTCTTTAGAATTTTCGATTTTGAAGTCCAGTGGGATGCCGTACCTTTTGCCTAAGTCACTTGTTTTCAAGTTTCGACTTGGCAAGCTTTTTTCATTTCCTTTTTATTTTGATCTTTTTTTTTGAACAAGTCGTGTGACATTGGTTGTCTTGGAAGGGTCATGACTGCCTCATCCTTTAGTTGGTGAGGGATAAACATTATGGGATTATGAAGGATAAATGGTAATGGATCCTTGGATGCACATTCCTTTTGAAATTTAAATGCTCAGACAGACTAACTGAAGACTACCCAGCCCCTGGGTTAAGATCAAAGGTTTTTCATTTTCAGAAAGAAACTCCTACTTCAAGGCTCAAAAGGGTTAATGAAGATCTATCTCCCTTATATCTCTGGTGTTTAGAGATTTTGAAACATTGTCTGTACATCATCAGCAAGGTTTTATTCAAAAGTATACAACCAAAAAGTTTGCATTTTCACTTCATCATCCTCCCTCAAAGAGTTTTAAGCAAGAAGAGTTGGTATTGCAATGCACAAAAAATATATGAGTTGACATGAATGAACTACTTCAAGAGAAACATGATCATTGCATTAAGATCATCATTAAAAAAACAAACAAGTTTTTTACATGGAAACAAAGCATTAACAAACAATGAAAATACAAATAAAATGCAGTAAAGAAAACTGATGATTGCCATTGTTGAGGAAGCCTGGCTCCGCCTAGACTAATTACTTCTGATGATGTCCTTGCAGTCTCAAGTGCTCACTTGGAAGGCTTCAAGTAATGTGCATACCATCTACAGTGAAAGTAATGACCCCTGAGTCAATTAAATTCTGCATCTTATGCTTGAACACGTTGAAATTTTCAATTTTGTGCCCATGCGTCCCTGAGTGGTACTCGCACCTAACATTCATGTCATAATCTGGAGGGAGGGGATTTGGAACAAGCGCAACTTCTCTTAGCTGAATGAAGGAGCCTTGGAGTAGGAGAGCAACCAGCTGACTGTAAGGAACATAAATGAAATCAAACTTTCTCTCGGGCCTTCTCGATCTTTGTTGTTTCTTCTAGAAGTCATTCTGTTGTTGGTACCGATTAGGGCATTCCCCTCATTCAGGTACTTTCATCCTCAGACTTGGGCGAGGAATAGACAACAACTGTGGATGTGGAGATTCTAAAACCAAGGACTGTAATATATGCCCATGACTTGATGCAACTTCAGAGGAGAAAACAGGAATATCCACTTCTTTCGCAGCAACTGAAATAAGACCACCTGGTACGTTTATGTCGCCCGGCGTGAACTCAACTGCCTCTGAATCGATTAAGTCCTGAACTTGGTGCTTAAAAGCCTTGCATTTATCCATATTATACCCCGATGCCCCATAATGGAAATCACAATGGGCACTTGCATCATAGCCTGGTGGAGGCTTACCAGCAAATGGAGCCAGAGTCCGAAGTTCAACCTATTGATGGACTTTCTCCACCATGAATTGTCCCATCTAGCTTCGTACTTCCGTCGACTCTACTTGAATCTGTTCCATAGTCGACTTCTAGCTTCTTTGAAAATTTAAGTTTGAAACTCTGAAGAAAACTAAGTCAGGATAACAAAAGACCAGCTTCGAACACCTGTTATGCAAATTAAATGCAAATTCCATATTCGACTATTTCAAGGGAACTTGCTTGCTTTGATTCAAGTTTTTCACGGGAAAACTATAAGGAAAAGATAGACATCCCGACTACGAGACCCAAAGCTAAGATCCCTAGAAATAAAAGAACATGTATGCCAGAATACAAACGTGTTATGATGATATGGATGCAGAGGCATGGGATCAAGGCTTTCAAATGTTCTGAATAAATTTTGTGTTGCAGACTAAATAAGGCCATAATGCTGCTTCACCGAGTAAACTGGAAAACCAGAATACTAGAGTAACCATAATACCCAGGATCAAAAGTCCACACTGACAAGAAAACCAGAAAATCGAGTAGGTTGAAAGTCAAGGTTTCCTGCAAAACACATCCCTTCTCACATGTGGGTTCTAGTCTTTGACATGGTATCCTATGTAGGTCCTCAGTCTCACAGGCTCTCAGGTCGAGAAATGATGATATGTTCATTATTTCTGGTTTGACATCATCATCAATCAAGGAGGCCTCAACTGATTTCCTATGAACGGTCTCTAGAGTCGCAAGCTCTCTAAGTCAACACCCTATCTTATGCACCAGATGTACAGGATAGAGTATCTCCAAAGAAATCCTCGTCTAAACGTGAATTTTGTGCCAACTGTACATAGCTAGACCATACAAGTGCCACTACTCTCCACTCTAATCCTAAGTGTATACTCAAGCCTGGGTAGTGGGCTTATCTCTCATGGAACAAACTCACCCAATAACACAGCAACAACAAAGCATAATAGGATAACAATAATCAAATGCAACAATAAAATGAAAGTGCAGTAATATACAACAGATAAGGTACATAAAAACAAATAACTGCACAAAAGTAAACACCCAATGAAACAAAATAGACAAGCGCTACGATTAACTCGCATAGGGAACCACAGTCCCCAGCAGAGTCGCCAATTGTCGCAACTGCGAAAAACACCTGACAGAAACAACAAAAGAGTTTCCACCAAACGTTATTTATCCTGATGCAGGGAAACGAAACGATAGAAGAAAACCTGAAGAAAGGAGAAGACAAGGTCATCGCAACTAAATCTTGGGTTTGGGAGTCGAATGTCGCTATGCGAAAAATGACACAGAGTCGCCACCGAAATTTATTTATCCCAAGGAGGGAAAGGGAAATAACGATAAAACCTTTAGGGAAAGAAAACGGTCATTGCAAGCACATTTTGGGTTCAGAAGTCGGTTATGCAAGGGGAAGGTATTATCACTCCCTCACATCCATCTTACTCGATGGGAACCTTCTAAGTTGTCTAGCTTGAATGGGTGTTCTAATCTAAAATTCTACTTGCTAAAGGGAAAGAGGGGTTGATTTTTTATTTGAGTGTTCGCCAAGGATTGGGGCACTTGTGCCTACGTATATTCACTTGTAAGAAATGAAGAATCAGAGCATTCGTAGTTCACGAGACTACGGTGAAAATGGGAAGTTTGGGTGAACGATGCTATTGTGCGTATTCTAGCAGTTAGGTGTATTACAGCTTGCTCGTGGAGTCTTATGCATTACCTGTTTGCGGTAGAACGGGCGTAACATGTCCTTTTTGAGGGAAAAAATGGAAGGGTGGAAAAGAAATGAGAGTGCTCGCTAGGATCATCGTAATCCTATGCCTACATATTCTCAATAGGTATGAGAAATCAGAGCAGCCGTAGTTCGGCCACTTAAGAAATGATTGTATGTTGATTGATTTTATACCTTGAAAAAGGGTTTTCGGATGATGCCCTAAGGCGAAAAAGAAGTTTGGTGAGTTGGTGTTGTTTTTATGGTTTCGAAAGAATATTATTCTCGATTAGGATCGCACTAAAGATTATGGGTAGAGGGAAATATTTCGAACAACTAAGTCGAACGGCTTGTGCTCAAAATACTCGGAATGAGTGTAGGAGAACTCCAAACTAACTCGTTCTCTGCCATGTACTACATGCATCGTGTTTATATTCAAAAATAAGTTTGAGACGCGCATTGCACAAAAGTTTATAGGTAGAGATGAATATTTCAAACAACCAAGTCGAGCGTCTTGTATTCAAAATACTCGAAATGAGTGTAGGAGGGGCTCCATTCTCACTCCTTCTCTATCACGTACTATACGCGTTGTGATCAACAAGAGAAAGATGGATCAATTCATTACAGTAAACAGTCACAAGATATAATCAAGAAAAAGAATTATGACATAAAAAGATGTATGAGTTAGATGAATAATGATAAGCATAAAATAACGAGAAAGGGGTAGACGAGACAAGTATTGGAATCACGAAATCAAAGCCAACGAGAATCTAAGTCACAAAAAGTTAAATCGATAAAGAAATTAACTAAAACCTAGTGATTGAAAATATATCGTAAATAACTATATTCTAAACATGAACTAGAATTCGCATAAACTAATTAAGAAAATATTTTTTGAAGTTTTTATTTATATTTAACAATTAAATTAATTATTCTAAATAAATTCTAACCAAAATAAAAAGGTAATTAAATCTATATAAAACAAATAAAACAACTAATAATGATAATAATATTAATAAATAAAAAAATGAAAACAATAGGTGAAAGAAAATGTTAAAAAAACGGGCCAGGATGAATGAAGCTCAAAGACAAAGCAAGGGACAAGTTGGCTTTGTGAAATGTGGGTCGGAATTTAGTAGGCCGGGTCGGATCCATGGTGACCTGGTTCACTTTAGTTGATGAAAACAAACCTAGGAAAACGAAAGAGAAGCTGCTATTGTCCACACTATTCAAACACATTTTAGAACGAAATCCATGGAAAGCAGAACTCACCTCTCTCGATTTATGCACTTCTTTCTAGATCTTTCTCATACATGCTTCATCATTCCACAGGATCTCTCTCGTCCATCTCTGTCTCTAATACGGCGGTACGACGACGTGATTTATTTTCCAGCGTCAATTTGTGTGGAAGCAAGCATCTTGACAGTTGTTGTTGAATTTGTCCATTGTTGTGTGTTATACAAGATGATGAGTGTGATGGTTTGATCTTGGTTTATGAACTTGTTTAAGGGTGAAAAAGAAATGGTGGTTATGTGTGAGGTTTCTAGAGTGGTTATGAGTGGTGATTTTCTATGTGCAGCAAGCACCAATGTTATAGTTAGGAGGTGGTTTTACCGTGTGAAGGCGTTTGTTCGTAATGGTTTGAGTGCAAACAGAAGAAGGTAGGGCCGTGATTTGTGTAATTGAACAGAGGGAGTATGTTAGAAGGAGTGAGCGGGTTGTGACAGTGAACAAATGTTGGATTGTTGCTGTGAAATTGACAGGCTTGCGAAAAAGGCATGTCCATCTCAAACAATTGCAAGTGAATTTGGTGATTCTGCATTTGATCTTTCTCGTACAGATTTCTCAGTCTTGCAAATGGTTTTCTCGGCCTCCCTCTCTCGCGGCTGGTTTGTGTTGTTGAGATTCTGAGAAGTGGCTATTGAAGAGGAAGTGGATGGTGGCGAGTTAAGGTTTGATGATGTAAGTTTTGATTATGGGAAACTTTGTTGTTCTGCGGTCGAATCGTTACGAGATGGTGAGAGTGAAGGAATGGTTATGTATGGTTATGGTTAGAAGAAGGGGGTGTAAGGAGGTGGAGATTTGGTTGAGAGTGAAATATTGTGAAGTAGTGCAGTTGTTGGGGCGAAATGATGGAAGAAAACCTGAAGAAAGGAGAAGACAAGGTCATCGCAACTAAATATTTTGTTTTTTGTGTGTTTTTTATGGACGATACTATGTAGCATGTCCTTTTTGAAAAGTTTTAAACAGAAAAGCCAGGACACAAAAAGGTTTTAGATTTGTGAGATGTTTTATTAGGGATTGAGAAAATAGTTAGAGATATAATTAAAGTATTTTTTGTATTTTTTTGTTAACTCTAACGTTAAAGTTTGTGTATGAAGTGAACAGATAAATTTTAAGTAGAGTGAACTTACCTGAAAGTGACGTGTTTTACTTCCTTTTATAGAGGAGTTTGTTTGTAACTGAAATGCAAAGAGAGTACGAGAAATGCATACGGTCGCAGGATGGATTTGACGGTTATCGGTTCATATAAGGTAGTCAGGAATAGGCATTTGGTCTATATTTGCTATGTTTGATCGCCACTACGTATTTGGCTTAGCTCTCCACTAGGTCATTGTGATAAGCTCATAACAGTTTTCTCTAAGCCCTTGTCTTTTGTTGTAAAACAGGGACTAGGTATGCAATTGTTGATGTTGCATGTCAAAGGGAGGGGTAATAACTGATATGTTCCCCCTACTCAGATTGTTCCCATTATTACCCTAGACTACATTCTCACCTTAATAGTCATAAAGGAATCCTGACTGTTGGTAGTTGGGTACGATCGTATGGCTTTGATTTCATTCTTTTTCTTTCTTGTATATTGATTTTTGTAAAAAGATTTTTCTTTCCCTTTTTAAGCCTTGAGTAACCTGGGCATGTGACCTAATCATATCTTTGAAAAATTTTCCTTTGCTAGCTTTGGTTTGTGCGTGTTGATATCTTATTCATACTTTTGAGACTTAGATTCTAAGTTTTCAACTTTCTTTTTCTTCTTCTTCATTTTTAGGGTTTTCTTGTACCTTGGAGCTCATTCATCCAACTAATAATTTTTTGTGTTTGATCTTAAATTCTACAAACATGTTAAAGACTAAGAGAGATGTTAAAGACATTTCTGGGTTGTTGGTTAGTTCAGACACTTCAAGTACTGCCTTCTTCATTTCTTAAGGCGATTCCTTTTCTCAAGAGATAAAAGATGAAAGTCCATTTGAGATTTGGGATGTCCTTTCTCCAACTAAAGATCAAAGGGGTTGTGTCCATATAGTGGATGTGTTACCCCATTTCATGAATTTCTATTCTCCTTAATTGATTATCCTCTTCCCTTTAATGAGTTTGAGATAAGTGTCTTAAATTACTTTTTGGTCAACTCTTCACAATTCCATCTCATAAGTTAGGTTTTTGTCAAAGTTTTTCAAGATTGGTGCAAGTATAAAGGCAATAAACAAATGTTGACCTAGTTTTTTCATCTTTTAGAGGTACATAGTGGTTTTAAATCCACATATGGCGTTGGAATTATTTCGCTGCAGCAGTATACTAAATATTTTGTTTGTTGTGTGTTTTTTATGGACGATACTATGTAGCATGTCCTTTTTGAAAAGTTTTAAACGGAAAAGCCAGGAGGCAAAAAGGTTTGAGATTTATGAGATGTTTTATTAGGGATTGAGAAAATAGTTAGAGATATAATTAAAGTATTTTTTTTTATTTTTTGTTAACTCTAACGTTAAAGTTTGTGTATGAAGTGAACAGAAAAATTTTAAATAGAGTGAACTTACCGGAAAGTGACGTGCTTTGCTTCCTTTTATAGAGGAGTTTGTTTGTAACTGAAATGCAAAGAGAGTAGGAGAAATGCATATGGTCGCAGGATGGATTTGACGGCTATCGGTTCATTTAAGGTAGTCACGAATAGGCATTTGGTCTATATTTTCTATCTTTGATCGCCACTATGTATTTGGCTCAGCTCTCCACTAGGTCATTGCGATAAGCTCATAACAGTTTTCTCTAAGCCCTTGTCTTTTGTTGTAAAACAGGGACTAGGTATGCAACTGTTGATGTTGCATGTCAAAGGGAGGGGTAATGACTTATATGTTCCCCCTACTCAGATTGTTCCATTATTACCCTAGACTACATTGTCACCACAACAATCATAAAGGAATCTTGACTAATGGTAGTTGGGTACGATTGTGTGGCTTTGATTTGTCTTGGGGAAGTTTAATAGGTCTCCAAAAGGATTTCATTCTTTTTCTGTCTTGTATATTGATTTTTGTAAAAAGATTTTTCTTTCCCTTTTTCATCCTTGAGTAACATGGGCATGTGACCTAATCATATCTTTGAGAAAGTTTCCTTTGCTAGATTTGGTTTGTGCGTGTTGATTTCTTATTCATACTTTTGAGACTATGATTCTAAGTTTTCAGCTTTCTTTTTCTTCTTCTTCATTTTTAGGGTTTTCTTGTACCTTGAAGTTCATTCATCCAACTAATAATTTTTTGTGTTTGATCTTAAATTCTACAAACATGTTCATTTCTTCTATGTCGACTAAAAGAGATGTTAAAGAAATTTCTGGGGTCTGGGTTAGTTCAGACACTTCAAGTACTGCCTTTTTCATTTCTTAAGGCGATTCCTTTTCTCAAGAGATAACAGATGAAAGTCCATTTGAGATTTGGGATGTCCTTTCTCCAACTAAAGATCAAAGAGGTTGTGTCCATATAGTGGATGTGTTACCCCATTTCATGAATTTCTATACTCCTTAATTGATTATCCTCTTCCCCTTAATGAGTTTGAGATAATTGTCTTAAATTACTTTTTGGTCGACTCTTCACAATTCCATATCAAAAGTTAAGTTTTTGTCAAAGCCTTTCAACATTGGTGCAAGTATAAAGGCAATAAACCAACGTTGACCTGGTTTTTTCACCTTTTAAAGGTACATAGTGGTTCTAAATCCACATATGGCGTTGGAATTATTTCGCTGCAGCAGTATACTAAATATTTTGTTTGTTGTGTGTTTTTTATGGACGATACTATGTAGCATGTCCTTTTTGAAAAGTTTTAAACGGAAAAGCCAGGAGGCAAAAATGTTTGAGATTTGTGAGATGTTTTATTAGGGATTGAGAAAATAGTTAGAGATATAATTAAAGTATTTTTTATATTTTTTGTTAACTCTAACGTTAAAGTTTGTGTACGAAGTGAACAGAAAATTTTTAAATAGAGTGAACTTACCGGAAAGTGACGTGCTTTGCTTCCTTTTATAGAGGAGTTTGTTTATAACTGAAAAGCGAAGAGAGTAAGAGAAATACATATGGTCGCAGGATCGATTTGACGGTTATCGGTTCATTTAAGGTAGTCAAGAATAGGCATTTGGTCTATATTTGCTATCTTTGAACGCCACTACGTATTTGGCTCAGCTCTCCACTAGGTCATTGCGATAAGCTCATAACAGTTTTCTCTAAGCCCTTGTCTTTTGTTGTAAAACAGGGACTAGGTATGCAACTGTTGATGTTGCATGTCAAAGGGAGGGGTAATGACTTATATGTTCCCCCTACTCAGATTGTTCCCATTATTACCCTAGACTACATTGTCACCTTAACAATCATAAAGGAATCTTGACTGTTGTTAGTTGGGTACGATCGTGTGGCTTTGATTTGTCTTGGGGAAGTTCAATAGGTCTCCAGAAGGATTTCATTCTTTTTGTGTCTTGTATATTGATTTTTGTAAAAACATTTTTCTTTCCCTTTTTCAGCCTTGAGTAACCTGGGCATGTGACCTAATCATATCTTTGAGAAGGTTTCCTTTGCTTGCTTTGGTTTGTGCGTGTTGATTTCTTATTCATACTTTTGAGACTTAGATTCTAAGTTTTCAGCTTTCTTTATCTTCTTCTTCATTTTTAGGGTTTTCTTGTACCTTGGAGTTCATTCATCCAACTAATACATTTTTGTGTTTGATCATAAATTCTACAATCATGTTCATTTCTTCTATGTCGACTAAAAGAGATGTTAAAGAAATTTCTAGGGTCTGGGTTAGTTCAGACACTTCAAGTACTGCCTTCTTCATTGCTTAAGGCGATTCCTTTTCTCAAGAGATAACAGATGAAAGTCCATTTGAGATTTGGGATGTCCTTTCTCCAACTAAAGATCAAAAGGGTTTTGTCCATATAGTGGATGTGTTACCCCATTTCATGAATTTCTATACTCCTTAATTGATTATCCTCTTCCCCTTAATGAGTTTGAGATAAGTGTCTTAAATTACTTTTTGGTCGACTCTTCACAATTCCATCTCATAAGTTAAGTTTTTGTCAAAGTTTTTCAACATTGGTGCAAGTATAAAGGCAATAAACCAACGTTGACCTGGTTTTTTTCACCTTTTAGAGGTACATAGTGGTTCTAAATCCACATATGGCGTTGGAATTATTTCGCTGCAGCAGTATACTAAATATTTTGTTTGTTGTGTGTTTTTTATGGACGATACTATGTAGCATGTCCTTTTTGAAAAGTTTTAAACGGAAAATCCAGGAGGCAAAAAGGTTTGAGATTTGTGAGAGGTTTTATTAGGGATTAAGAAAATGGTTAGAGATATAATTAAAGTTTTTTTGTATTTGTTGTTAACTCTAACGTTAAAGTTTGTGTCTGAAGTGAACAGAAAAATTTTAAATAGAGTGAACTTACTGGAAAGTGACGTGCTTTGGTTCCTTTTATAGAGGAGTTTGTTTGTAACTGAAATGCGAAGAGACTACGAGAAATTCATATGGTCGCAGGATGGATTTGACGGTTATCGGTTCACTTAAGGTAGTCACGAATAGGCATTTGGTCTATATTTGCTATCTTTGATTTCCACTCAGTATTTGGCTCAGCTCTCCACTAGGTCATTGCGATAAGCTCATAACAGGTTTCTCTAAGCCCTTGTCTTTTGTTGTAAAATAGGGACTAGGTATGTAATTTTTGATGTTGCATGTCAAAGGGGAGGGTAATAACTGATATGTTCCTCCTACTCAGATTGTTCCCATTATTACCCTAGACTACATTGTCACCTTAAAAGTCATAAAGGAATCTTGACTGTGGGTAGTTAGGTACGATTGTGTGGCTTTGATTTGCCTTGGGGAAGTTCAATAGGTATCCAAAAGGATTTCATTCTTTTTCTGTCTTGTATATTGATTTTTGTAAAAAGATTTTTCTTTCCCTTTTTCAGCCTTGAGTAACCTGGGCATGTGACCTAATCATATCTTTGAAAATTTTTCCTTTGCTAGCTTTGGTTTGTGCGTGTTGATTTCTTATTCATACTTTTGAGACTTAGATTTTAAGTTTTCAACTTTCTTTTTCTTTTTCTTCATTTTTAGGGTTTTCTTGTACCTTGGAGCTCATTCATCCAACTAATAATTTTTTGTGTTTGATCTTTAATTCTACAAACATGTTCATTTCTTCTATGTCGACTAAACGAAATGTTAAAGACATTTCTGGGGTCTGGGTTTGTTTAGACACTTCAAGTACTGCCTTTTTCATTTCTTAAGGCGATTCCTTTTCTCAAGAGATAACAGATGAAAGTCCATTTGAGATTTGGGATGTCCTTTCTCCAACTAAAGATCAATAGGGTTGTGTCCATATAGTGTATGTGTTACCCCATTTCATGAATTTCTATTCTCCTTAATTGATTATCCTCTTCCCCTTAATGAGTTTGAGATAACTGTCTTAAATTACTTTTTGGTCGACCCTTCACAATTACATCTCATAAGTTAGGTTTTTGTCAAAGTTTTTCAACATTGGTGCAAGTATAAAGGCAATAAACCAACATTGACCTGGTTTTTTCACCTTTTAGAGGTACATAGTGGTTCTAAATCCACATATGGCGTTGGAATTATTTCGCTGCAGCAGTATACTAAATATTTCGTTTGTTGTATGTTTTTTATGGACAGTACTATGTAGGATGTCCTTTTTGAAAAGTTTAAAACGGAAAAGCCAGGAGGCAAAAAGGTTTCAAATTTGTGAGATGTTTTATTAGGGATTGAGAAAATAGTTAGAGATATAATTAAATAATTTTTTGTATTTTTGAGAAAAGAGATTTTAGTTTTAAGAAGAGAACTAGCCTAATTCTATGAACCTAAGGTTAAGATCAAGGGGAAAAGCTATCTAATTTTATCATACAAGAAAATTCACCCTAATGCCTACACACCTATCCTGATAGAAAGCGTTCCACGACGGGACTTAGGAAACATGGAAGAAGTTAATGTGGAAAACCAGGGAAGAGTCGACCCTCCCGTATTTGAACCACCTAGGGTTGAGCCATCAAGAAATCAGGTTCATGCTCCAGGGGAGAGAGACCCAGGAGTAATCATAGTGAATCGAAACCAGGACGCAGACAATGTCGTCCAACAGGTTCGACGTAATAACATGGTTGTCGATAATAATCTAGCAGCCAGGGTCGAAAGAATTATGGCTCGAAATGGTTTGAACATTGGGCTCACCAGGCCAAACTACACCTCTCCAATAGTGGATTATATCTTTCAAGTGGAGTTACCTCCTAGAACGAAAGTGCCCAAGTTTACTAAGTTCTCAGGAGATACGACAGAATTCACTATCGAACATGTGGCTCGTTATATAATCGAGGCCGGAGAAATAGCAAATGACGAGAGTCTTTGAATAAAATAATTTCCAAGTTCTCTCACTGAAAATGCCTTCACTTGGTTTACAATGCTACCTCCCAATACGATGTGTAATTGGACCCAGCTAGAGCGTTTGTTTCATGAACAGTTCTACATGGGCCAAACCAATATTAGTCTGAAGGAACTCGCTAGTGTGAAGCGTAAGTTTTCCGAGCCAATCGAAGAGTACCTTAATAGGTTTCGATTACTTAAGGCCAGATGTTTCACACAGGTGCCTGAACACGAGTTGGTTGAAATGGCCGCTGAAGGTCTCGACTATTCCATTAGAAAGAAGTTGGACACCCAGTACCTAAGGGATATGGCTCAGTTATCCGATAGAGTCAGACAACTGGAACGATTTAAAGACGAAAAGGCTAAGTTCAATAAAAGCAAGAAAGTAGCTTTTGTCAAATACAATGAAAATGTCGAAGAGGTATGCGAAGATCCCTTATATTTCGACGAAAGCGAAGTGGACCTTGCTGAACTTAAACAAGGTCCCCCTTATTCTTGCAAAGTACTGGCTCCCCCACCGGGGAAGAATTTTGTCGAATCTGAAAAGAATGATAGGTTCCCGAAGAAAACGTATACTTTGTACATCACGAAATGTAATGAAATTTTCGATTTGTTAGTAAAAGATGGGCAAATGATAGTGCCACCTGGTGCTAAAATACCGTCTTTAGAACAACGGAAAAAAGAGGGTTTTATAAATACCATAATTTTTTGGGTCATAAAACGTCTCAATGTTTTGTTTTCAGGGATCTTGTTCAAAATGCAATTCAAGAAGGACGTCTGAAATTCGGGGAGAAGGCCAACAGCCAAATGAAGGTCGATACGGACCCCCTGCAGATGGCGGATGCCCATTATACAGAGCCGTTGGAGACCAACATGGTCGAAGCCACTACTGGCTATGACTTTTCAATTAACAGGATAGAGGTTACTGATAATCCCGTGAATGAGGTTGTAATGTCAAAGGTTATCATGGGTTTCGGACAAGAGAATTGTGTAAAAATGGCTACTGACGACCTCGACCAGGTTGCTGATAATCCAATTTCAAATGACATGGGGAATCCAAGTTGGGAAATGGTGACTAAGGAAACTGCTGATCACTTCGTCAAAATGGACCAGGCCACTGAGGGTTTGGAGTTAGGCTTGAGGAAACTGAGTCTGGTCGAAGGGGTCGAAATTAATATGTTAGAAGTCACCCAACATGAAACCATAAGGGATAGAGAATCAGACTGCCATAAGGAACTCACTAAAGAGGCTTGCCCAAGACAGGAAGAGTCAATTGTCGATTTTCTCCACCGTTGCCAAGGGAAAGGGTCCAGTGTGATGTTATGCCCTCGATGTAGTGCCATCTTTGACAAGAAAGCTGCCCAGAGACTGGATGGAACATGAAAATTCAAAAGGGTTAGAGATATGCCTAGAGTCGACTTTCGAAATAGATCTGAGCCTTGCATTAGGGCCCTGAAAACTAGGCCCACCAGTTTCAAACCTATTGCTGAAACTGCTAATGATAGGTGGAGGAAACCCAACAAAGATAGACGGCAAGGACAACAGAGGTGGAAAAACTTTGAGGTAAATCGAGGATCTTCAGTCACTTATCGAAAGGAGTTCCAGTCTTCAAGAACTGCCCACATATCTGAGAATTACAAAGGAAAGAATCCCATGTCTCGGTCATAGTGGAGACGAGAGCAGCGGAAGAGGAAATCCCTCAGGGAAAGCTCACTGAAGAACCAGGAAGAATCCAGTACCAATGCCCCCCGTCGAGAATAGAGAGGGACAGTCGAAGACATTTGGAAAAGCACCTGTGGGACGTAGATTATTTCCTGCCCAGGTCAAAGAGCATAAAAAGCCAGTCGGAGTCAATGATGAAATGACCGACAATTTCGATTCTGACTCCGATGATTTCTTGAAATTGTTAGTTAATGTAGTGTCAGTGATGCCAAGAGAGTTTGACAGAATATCAGTAGTCGAAAATCTGGATACGTACACAGATTGGGAGATGGCGGCACACATGCCTGTGTGCTACTATGTTATGAATAACGGTTGTGTCGAAGAATAAAATGCCTTTTTCGAACGACCCACAGAAGCAATGAAAAACCATTTGAAGCCTCTTTATATCACAGCGAAAGTGGAGAATGTCCCAATTAATAAGATTATGATGAATTGTGGCGCGACAGTAAACCTGATGCCCCATTTCTTGTTAAACAAAATCGGCAAGTATGATACCATACAAAACCACACAACATGATTTTGTCAAACTACGATGGCAAAGTAGGTTCGACCATGGGAGTCATACAGGTGGACGTCACAGTCGGAACGGTTACACGACCAACCGTTTTTATGGTGGTAGAAACAACAGCTAACTATAATCTGCTGCTTGGGCGGGAATGGATCCATGGCATTGGGGCAGTACCATCCTCAATGCATCAAAGAATTGTCATATGGAGACTAGACGGCATCGTGGAAAATATCAAAGATAACCAAGGATACTTTAAGGCACCCATAAACCACGTTGACTGAAGACAATTCGACAAGCACCTGGCTAGCATAGGTCCGTGTGTTCCGGCAAATTTCGAGTCTGTGCCAAATGATGAAGTATACTGCTCACTTTATCTGCATCGCGTCGATGGTTTCCGCTGGGATAAGGAAGTGCCAGGTGAGAGACCCCCATACCTTGGCAGGGCTCCGGTAGAGCCCACTGGATGGGAAGCGAATTCAGTAATGATGACTGAAGCCGTAGCACTTCAAAGAATTTCGGCCTACGTGGCCGAATAAAACTGCAAGCGGCCTTGGAGGTTGCCAATAATAAAATGGCTGAAAAAGCCAATGAGGAATCTTGTCAAAGAAGCCCTGGTAAAGGCTTCGATCCTGAAACATCTGATAAGATTCAGCACGAAGACCAAAGGCTCGATGCTATTTATGATGAAGAGCCTTTGGGTTTCAAAAAGGATCCCTTGGAGAACTATGTCAAGATGCTCGCACAAGACCCATTGGAGGAAGTAGATCTAGGAGAAGGAATGGTCAAAAGGCCAACATACATCAGTGTCAATCTCGAATCGCAACTCAAGGTCAAAATTATCCAGTTGCTGCGGGAATACAAGGATTGTTTTGCCTGGGATTATGATGAGATGCCTGGTTTGAAGAGGGATTTGGTTGAACATAGGTTTCCAATCAAACCTGGCAAGAAGCCAATCAAGCAAAACCCAAGACGCTTCGCTTCAGAAATTCTCTCGAAAATAAAGGAAGAAGTCGAAAGACTCCTTCGATGCAGGTTCATCTACACGACCAGGTATGTCGAATGGCTAGCCAATATTGTACCAGTCATTAAGAAAAACGGATCTTTAAGAGTATGCATAGACTTTAGAGATCTGAATTCAGCAACCCCTAAAGATGAATATTCGATGTCGATGGCGGAGATGTTAGTCGATTCTTCCGCCGACCATGAGTATCTTAGCATGCTGGATGGATACTCTGGCTATAACCAGATTTTCATCGGAGAATATTATGTTCCTAAAACAATTTTTCATTGTCCAGGGGCTTTAGGCCCTTATGAATGGGTAGTGATGCCTTTTGGCCTGAAGAACGTTGGGGCAACATATCAGCGAACGATGAATTCAATTTTTCATGATTATATTGATCATGGTCTCAAGATGAACCCTCTAAAGTGTGCATTTTGTGTGCAGGCGGGAGATTTCTTAGGTTTTGTGGTCCATAAAAAGGGGATCGAAATTAACCAGAACAAGACGAAAGCCATTATGGAAGCAAAAGCACCATCGAACAAGAAGGAACTGCAATCGTTGCTAGGTAAAATAAACTTCTTGAGAAGATTTATATCAAACCTAAGTGGCAAAACGCAGGCCTTCTCACCATTGCTTCGAGTCACTAAAGAAAGGTTCGAATGGGGGAAATATCAGCAGGAGGCTTTTGACAAGATCAAGGACTATTTGACTCGTCCTCCAGTTCTTTTGCCACCTTGTAGAAGAAAGAGCATGAGATTGTACATAGCAGCATCGGACAAGACTCTAGGGAGCATGTTGGCTCAAGAGGATGAGAATGGCGTCGAAAGGGCTATTTACTACCTCAATAGGGTTTTGAATGATGCAAAATATAGATATAGTGAGATAGAAAAACTATGCCTATGTTTGTATTTCTCGTGTACAAAGTGGAAGCAATATATAAAACTACTTGATGTGTATGTCTCTTTGCATTTTGATATTATTAAACATATGTTATCCAAGCCCATTTTGCATAGTCGAATTGGTAAGTAGGCATTAGCGTTAATTGAGTATTCTTTCACTTATAGACCGCTAAAAGCGGTTAAAGGGCAAATAGTGGCAGACTTTATTTTCGATCACTCTATAAATGAAAAGGCCCTAAACATTGTCGAGCTAGAGCCTTGGAGGTTGTACTTCGACGGTTCCAGCCATAAGAACGGAACAAACATAGGTCTGTTGATTATTTCTCCTGACAAAATTCCACCAAAATTCAAGTACAAAGTCGAAGGGCCCTGCTCTAATAATGAGGCTGAGTATGAAGCCTTAATAGCCGAACTTGAAATTTTGTTAGAATTGGGGGCAACTCGAGTCGAAATAATGGGAGACTCAGAGTTGGTAGTAAAACAGTTAACAAAGGAGTACAAATGTGTCAAAGAAAATCTCATCATGTACTTCGTAATAGCCAATAGGTTACTCAGAAAATTCGAAGTATCTACTATTCGACATATACCACGACTACACAATTAGGTGGCCAATGACATGGCACAAATTGCATCAGGATATAGGGTTTCCAAAGAAGACTTGCAAGAAGTAATCGAAGCCAGGGGTAAGGTAGTGTTTGTAGGTCTGCGACCGTCAGACTTGGAAGTGACAAAATTTGGCTACACTGATGAAGAAACTTTCGAAATTTTTACAATCGAAGGTTTTACAGACAAATATTGGAGGAAACCTTTGGTCGAGTACCTTCAGAACCCTTCAGCAACCACAGAACGAAAAGTGAAGTATCAAGCACTAAGCTACGTTCTTCTAGGAAACGAGTTATTCAAGAAAACCTCTTAGGGGGTTTTGCTTAAGTGCCTTAGTGAATCTGAGGCGTACCTGGCATTGTCATCAGTCCACAGTGGGACATGTGGGGCACACCAGGTAGGCCATAAGATGAAATGGCTACTGTTTCGCCAAGGTATGTAGTGGCCTACGATGCTGAAAGATTGCATTGAGTTCGCCAAAGGTTGCCAGGAATGCCAAGTCTACACTGGCATACAACATGTTCCAGCAAGCGAGTTATACTCCATAGTCAAGCCATGGCCATTTAGAGGATG
Source organism: Lathyrus sativus (assembly GCA_963859935.3). NCBI lineage: Eukaryota > Viridiplantae > Streptophyta > Magnoliopsida > Fabales > Fabaceae > Lathyrus > Lathyrus sativus. The sequence goes on along the minus strand of OZ012735.1, from coordinate 562,577,821 downwards.
GGCTTTGGACCTGATAGGAGAGATTCGACCCGCGTCTTCCAAAAACCAAAAGTATATCCTAGTGGGGATAAAATACTTCACGAAATGGATTGAAGTGATACCTTTACCAAAAGTAGATCAAGAGGATGTCATCGAGTTCATCCAGAAGTATATCATTTATAGATTTGGGCTGCCAGAGAAAACAACGACGGATCAAGGGTCAGTGTTTATGAGTCGGAAAATGCAGGAGTTCGCCAAAGAAATGGGGTTCAAGCTTCTAACCTCGACGCCTTATTATGCCCAGGCTAATGGCCAAGTTGAGGCAGCAAATAAGGTAGTGATTGGTATGATAAAAATGCAGATTGGGAGTAAGCCAAAAAAATTGGCACAAAACTTTGGACCAAGTCCTATGGGCATGTCTAACGTCCCCTAAGGAAGCAACCAATAGTACTCCATATCGTTTGACCTTTGGCCACGAAGCAGTACTGCCGGTCGAGATCTATATACAGTCATTTAGGATTCAAAGACATCACGAAATCCCTCGAGAGATTTATTGGGATACGATGCTCAACGAGTTAGTGGACTTGGACGAGGAAAGACTTAAAGCTCTGGAACTTTTGAGAAGGCAAAAGAAAAGAGTGAAGAAGTCATATAACAAGAAGGTTAAAGTGAAGGCCTTTTTGGTTGGAGATTTGGTGTGGAGGGTAATCCTGCCTATAGATCAAAAGGTTAGGTCCCTAGGCAAATGGTCCCCAAAATGGGAAGGCTCATTCCAAGTTTTGAAGGTCTTTTTCAATGGAGCATACAAAGTGGAAGAGCTAAATGAAGATAAGAGAATATTAAAAGTGAACGACAAATATTTGAAAAAATATAAGCCTGCGCTTCAGGAGGTAAAAATATCAACGGAATAACGATTAATATAAAACGAAACCATAAACGGTATTAATGTAATATGCCAAAATGGCTCAGTACCTTACAACATGGGATTAAAACTATGGCTTACAAAGGCCAGGAAAAAAATAAGCTATTACAAAAAGTCTCAACAGACTAAAAAGGGAGATTGGCTCGCATCTTGAAATAGTTCGACTTTTGAAGCTCAAGGCATTTCTGACATAAGTCTTTGTCGGTTCTCAATTGAGCAATTTCTGTTTCCAAACGACGAGCTTCCTCAGCAAAGTTGACGGCATGGTCAAGTTCAGTTGATAATGAAGAATCGTCAGAGGAAGACAATTTAGCATTCCTCTTCTTAGCTTTTGTTATCTTATGGTGAAGATTCTTGATTTTGTGCTTCCAACAAGCAATGTTCTCATCATTTACGGTGATCTCTTGTTGATTCTTCTCTTTTCTCTCCTCCAATTCTGCGATTTTTTCTTCAGACTCAGCGACAGCGGTCCAAGCAGCGGCTTCACTACCGGCCTTCGTCGAAAGATCATTCTCAATTTGGGGCAGCAGTCGAAAGTCCTTATGGACTTGGTCGATTAAGGTGCCAATCTCTTGGATGACGCTAGCAGCCTCGGGAGAGATCTATTTAAGATCCACTTGTTGTAGGAGAGTCTTCAGGGAAAGGTGGTAGACAGCGCCTATTGCACCCCAAAATTTGCCCAACTTTTTCTTACCTGGTTTATGTTTTATTGCATTAACATTTGCATAGTTATATCATTTGCATATCATGATATCATTCATATAGAAGGGGATCAAGTGTGATTCTTATCAAGTGGAGCATAGCAAGAGGTCTTATTTAAGATTGAAAAGTTATCAAAGTCATCAGGAGGTAATTTGAGTGCCTAAGAGTTCAGATGCTTACATGTGGATTTTCTCCTAACTTGAGGATCAATTGAAGACCATCAGAGGGATGTGAAGGGTTGAATATGAGAATAGGATGTGTATGGAGCTCATAGAATGCCTAGAGGGCCATGGGAGAGCTCAATCAAGTCATTGTGTCAAATGCAAGAGCCACAATTGAGGTGCAAGCAATTAGGGTTTCATTTGGGTCAATCTTAGGTAAACTGTGCAATTGAAGAGTATCAAAGCCTACTTTTCGGTCATGGAGTTCATGAAATGATATGTTAAGACATTTGTGGTGTTGTTCCAAGATCAAGTCAAGAATGTGGGAAGTTGCTAAATTAGGGTTTCAGTGTAAAATCCCCTGTTTAGTGCCTAACTTCATGACCACATAAGTCGAAATTCAAGTTTCAAATGGATCTTTGGCAAACATGAAACTTGTAGAGAATCGCAATACCTTTAATTTGAGTACTAGAAGTCCTCAAGGGGATTTATAGAACTCACATTATGATCCAGACAAGTTACAAGTCCTCAGATGCCTCTGAAATTTGTCTGTGAAAATCATCTGACTTCAAAGCTATTTTTGACCTAGAAGGAAGTTTCACTTGAACTTTTGGCCAACATGAAAGTTGTTCCTCATGATCTTATCTTTCTAAATTGTACTATAAGTATTCCATCTGATTTGTAGAACTCAAGTTATGAGGTTTACAAGTCAGGGGTATTTTGGGAAAGTGAGATTATAGGCCATTTTCAATCATAGGTCAAAATCTCCAACTTGCACTTGTCAAATGGATTTTTGTTCAACATGAAACTTGTTCAAAATGTGGTT
>OZ012735.1:562507260-562574731 GCA_963859935.3 Lathyrus sativus | reverse complement strand
GGCATGCCTTAATGAGTAGAACTTTTGAGGATGTACTTTCTTTCATGTTGGTTCCAGATGAATTCCTTTGGTCTTCATCAGGTTTCTTAACATTGTAACTTGATCTCATTATGATTTCTCTTCTTGTGGAGCTTGCTAGGGCTTGAAGATGAAGAATTGAAGAAGCTTGAAGATAGGAGTTAGCTTGAAGATGAAGTTTCTTTGCTGTCAATTCAACTTTGCTGATCAGAGCTGCTGTTGAAGATTGAAGTTGCTGTCTGTGGAAGACTGTTGCTGCTGCTTGGGCTGCTTCCTCTGTTTTTCTTTTGATGTATTATATGTTTACTTGTGTTGCTTACCTTTAGGTTTGAGGTGGAGCTTGTATCCCCTTGCCTTTTGTTTTCTTAGGTTCGAGGTTGAGCCAGACTCCCTTGCCTCGCTTGTACTGTTGCATAGCATGCATTTTACTGTTTACCATTTACTGCTTGCTTCTTTTTGCTGTTTTTCCTTAGGATCTCTGATTTCCTCTGTGCAAGAGGGAATTATGAAAGAAATTTGGTTTTTAAACCATGCATGAAAATTGTAAGTAGATTCCCTTTCAACCATAGTTTTAGGGCGTCTTTCTCTTCTCCTCTCAAAACAATTCAAAAACACAATAATAAGGTTAATTGAAGTCGTACGTTACGAGCCTTAAGCTATCTGGGAAAAGGTTGGTAGAGGGTCTCTCTCCAGTGATCTGGACGTTAGTGTGGTACCCTTTGGGTGACATGCGAAGCGTTCACTCCTGGGTCATAGTCTCTAGTGCGACTGAGATTTCAAACATCCTAAAAAAACAGTTCTTTCGTAAGAGATTCAAACAAACATTCAAACTCTAGTTTTGTCCTCTTGGACCCTTAATCAGGAAAACCCTTTCTTAAGGAGATAAAAAACTGTCAGACAAACTTGTGTCTTCCGTAGCCCGAACTACGTTTGCTCTGATCTTTCATGCCATATGAAAGTACGTAGGCACGAGATGCGACATCTCGGCGAGCAACCTTCCCCCATAACCCGTAGTTAGGCGAACTACGTTGACTCTGATTTCTCGTTCCAGACAGGAATACGTAGGCACAAAGTGCGATACTTTGCCGAGTCATTTTCTTTTCTTTTTAGACCAGACCTTTAGAGTAGATAGATAAACACACCCTTAGATAGAAAACAAGCGTGGATCCCGTCGAGTACGACGGACGTGAGGGGTGCTAATACCTTCCCCTTGCATAACCGACTCCCGAATCTAGGATTTGGTTGCGATGACCATTCCTTTCCCTCTTTGCGTTAGGTTTTCTCTGAGTGTTTCCTTTCCCTCTTTTGGGATAAATAATGCACGGTGGCGACTCTTCTGTCATTGCCGACGCCGATTTTCGCAGTAGCGACAGCTGGCGACTTTGCTGGGGAATCCAACGGTTCCCTATGCGAGTCAATCCTAGCGCTTGTTTTCCCGTCTGGGGTTTTGTATGTATTTATCTTTCTATCTTTACTTTCAGTACTATATATTATTGTTATTGTGCTGTGGGTAGAGGGTTAGTTTTAGAGGTAAGCCGGACCTGGGCTTGAGTGCACATAGACTTAGAAGTAGAGAGTAGTGGTTAGCCTGCTTGCTTTGCTCGCACCAGCTAGCTACGAAATTTACACTCAGACGAGATTCTCTTTGATGGCATCTTGCCTGGCCCTTTGGGCTCGACAGGCTGTTAGATTTGAGGGTTGTCGACTCTGGGAACCAATCATTTGGAATTCGGCTAAGTGAGGCCTCTTCAAGGGATGATGATGCCACACCTTCTGGGTATCGTATCATCGCTCTTGAAAGTATGTGACGCTGATGACCACATAGGATGCTGTACCTCATCTGCGAGTTAAGTACATACCTGTGAGGGGTAGGTGGGTCTTTTTGAAGGAAAACTCTAGCCTCAGAACACCTGGTTTGTCTCTGTCAGTGAGATTTGGTTATGAGGGTTCTTTTATGGTTGGTTTGGTTTGAGGAGAAGATCTGATGGTTCTCAAGCTGCAGTACAGCACAGTTCTTCATTATTGCACTTGATCCCCTGTCTGCATATGCATCTACATTTTCATGTTTGCATTTCATTAACGTGTATTTATGTTGCATGTGTGTTTTTCCCCTCAGATTCTAGTGTTTTTCTTGCCAGACATGGAGTCCGCGAAGAGGACAGTTGCTTATAGGTTTCCTTCTCCAGATATCAGTTCCTTATTGCAGTTGGTTGCTCTAGCAGATCAGAGAGTGAGGGATGAGTTTAGAGAGTCTTATGGGAAACTGCTCAATATGGTGTGCAGACCTTCTGTGTTTGAGATGACTGGATTGTATACCTTGATGCAGTTTTACGAGCCTCAGCTGAGATGCTTCTTGTTCCCTGATTTTATTTTGGCCCCTACTTTGGAGGAGTATTTTGATATGCTAGGAGTTCCTGTGTTAGATCATATGCCTTTTATTCACGAGGATACTGAGCCTGAGTTGGCTAAGCTTACTGAGATTGTCAGTCTAGATGCTTCTGAGTTCCCCGGAGGTTTGGTCAAGCTGAATGGATTTTATGGCTTTCATTTGTCTTGCTTGGTTGAGAAGGATACGCAGTGTGCGAAGGATGGATGTCGGATTGTCTTCAATGCTATTCAGACAGAAGAAGATTTGGATCTGGTTATGGACGTAAATAATCTGAAGACGCCTTTAAGCTATGTTAAAAGCAGATTGTTGAAAGGAGGGGTCTTCCCTGGATGTGATGAGTACTGTTTGGATTGTTGGACCCGACCAGAGGGCTGTATTGATTTGAAGAGAGGTATTCAGGCCATGATTGATGAGGGAACTTTACAGTTCGACCGTACTGCTGTTGAGAAACCTGGTGAGGTAAGATTTCAAAAGCAGGGTGAGGTCGCGACAATTACAATTCCATGAAAGACTATTACGATATCAGCGCCCGTCAAGCAGCCAACTATCACGATAACGAAGGCAGGGCCCGTTCCTTATGAAAGTACGAAAGCTATTCCATGGAATTATGGGTTGGAAGCTTTTTGCGACGGGGAAAAGATTAATGTGGATAGCCAACCGGCAGGGGCAGTGGGCAATCTTGTTGGAGCGGGAGGCATGACCCGTAGTGGTAGAATTTTCACTTCACCTGAAATCGAGGCTAAGAGGATTGCTAAAGGCAAAACCAAAGTGAATGAAGGAGGACCTTCCCAGACGAAAGAGAAAGAAACATCGATCAAGGATGTAGAAGAGTTTATGAGGTTGATTCGTAAAAGCGACTATAAGATTGTGGAGCACTTGCAGCAGACGCCCTCCAAGATTTCAATACTATCTTTGTTGCTTTGTTCCGAGGCCCATCGAAATGCCTTGTTGAAAATCTTGGACACATCTTTTATACCTCAGGAAGTAACTGTCAATCAGCTTGAGGGGGTACTGGCGCATGTGAATGCCGGACACAGCCTGGGATTTACTGACTTTGATTTGACGCCTAGAGGTCGGGATCATAATATGGCTTTGCACATTTCAGTGGAATGTTGGGGCACTGTTATGTCGCATGTTCTTGTAGACACCGGATCATCTTTGAATGTGTTGCCTAAGAAGGCTATGATGAAGCTAGATGTTCGAGGAATCATATGCACGCCAAGTGACTTGGTCATGAGGGCTTTTGATGGGACCAAAAGGTCGGTGTTTGGGTCCATAACGTTGCCACTCCAGGTCGGGCCAGAAGTGTTTGACACTGTGTTCTACATCATGGATATACATCCAGCTTACAGCTGTTTACTTGGGCGACCATGGATACATTCTGCAGGGGCTGTGACGTCCACGCTGCATCAGAAGCTTAAATACATGGTCGGGGACAGTGTTGTTACTATTTGCAAAGAGGAGGATATTCTGGTTAGTCATCTTTCGTCATTCAAGTACGTTGAAGTGGATGGGGAGATCCATGAGACGCCATGCCAAGCCTTCGAAGGGTTGCAGATCAAGGACAAGTCTCATGTTCTCAGCAAAGGGCCAGAGGTGGCCATGTCTTCGTACAAAGATGCTCAGGCAGTGGTTCAGGCTGGAGCAACCAAAGGATGGGGCCAAGTCTTAGAAATTCCTGTCAAGATGGACAAGTTTGGGTTGGGGTATCGCCCGACGTCGTCATCTTCTGCATCAGGCGTGCCAAAGTTCAAAGGGCCAGTGGTGATCACTCCAGGTGGAGTCTGTTATGAAACGATTAATGTTGTTTCCGATGCTGAAGACGGAGATAGTGACTGTGATATGGACTCTTGGATCAAGCCCGGCGTGCCAGGACAGAATCTGTGCAACTGGTCTATCCAGGAACTTGTCCCAGTGACTAGAAAACAGTAATGATTTGTTTTCTCGATTATTGTATAATCTTGTGTCCTAGCCGGGGCATAGTGATTTTGCTTTTAGGGCTACCTGCTTATGTGTGTACTTTGTTTAATCATTAATAAAGGCGTTTTCTCATGCAAATTTTGTGATCCTTGTTTTTCCTGTTTTTGTTTAACAATAAAATGGCAACGTGGTTATGTGCTTTGTTTGCATTATTTGAAACATTTAACCATTCTCATTGTAGGATTCATATTTCAGACGACACCGATCACGAACTTCCTATGACTCACTTCGACTTCGAGCACCCGATATTTCAAGCAGAAGAAGAGATTGTTGAGGATAATGACTTATCAGAAGAGCTGACTCGACTTTTAAAACAAGAAGAGAGAATCATTCTGCCTCATCAGGAGGAAATTGAAATTATCAATGTGGGGTTCGAAGAGGTTGTCAGGAATATCCGGATAGGGGCTGCACTGCAAAGTGATATCAAGCAAAGTTTGATCGAGATGCTTCGAGAGTACAGTGATATCTTTGCTTGGTCTTACGAAGACATGCCTGGGTTGGATACTGATATGGTGGTTCACCGTCTGCCATTGCGTGAGGAATGTCCGCCGGTTAAGCAAAAACTCAGAAGAACTCGACCAGATATGGCTGTGAAAATTAAAGAGGAAGTTCAGAAACAGTGGGACGCTGGTTTTCTGGCTGTCACAACTTATCCCTCATGGATCGCCAATATAGTACCTATACCAAAGAAAGATGGTAAGGTACGAATGTGCGTGGACTATCGAGATTTGAATAGGGCGAGCCCAAAAGACGACTTTCCGCTTCCTCATATTGATGTGCTGGTCGACAACACCGCTCAATTCTCCGTGTTTTCCTTCATGGACGGCTTTTCGGGCTATAATCAGATAAAGATGGCGCCGGAGGATATGGAGAAAACAACTTTTATTACCCCGTGGGGAACGTTCTGCTACAAAGTGATGCCCTTTGGTTTGAAGAATGTCGGGGCAACATATCAGCGAGCTATGACAACACTCTTTCCTGACATGATGCATAAAGAGATCGAAGTCTATGTTGATGATATGATTGCCAAATCCCAGACGGAGGAGGAGCATCTGGTCAATCTTCTGAAATTGTTCAAGAGGCTTAGGAAATTCAGGCTGAGGCTGAATCCTAACAAGTGCACTTTCTGGGTGAGATCTGGTAAGCTATTGGGGTTTATTGTTAGCGAAAAAGGAATTGAGGTTGATCCTGCTAAGATAAAAGCAATACAAGAAATGCCAACGCCGAAAACAGAAAAAGAGGTTCATGGTTTTTTAGGGAGATTAAACTACATTGCTCGGTTCATATCTCATCTAACGGCCACGTGCGGGCCATTATTCAAGTTATTGAAAAAAGATCAGGCTGTGACCTGGAATGAAGATTGTCAAAAGGCGTTTGAAAAAATAAAAGAATATTTGCAGGAACCTCCAATATTGATACCCTCAGTAGCCGGGAGACCATTGATTATGTATTTGACGGTTCTTGAGAAAAGTATGGGTTGTGTTCTCGGTCAACATGACGAGACTGGACGTAAAGAGCATGCGATTTACTACTTGAGTAAAAAGTTCACAGATTGTGAGTCCCGTTACTCAATGCTCGAAAAGACGTGTTATGCGTTAGCCTGGGCAGCCAAACGTTTGAGGCAATACATGCTAAATCATACAACCATGATAATTTCAAAGATGGATCCGATCAAATACGTGTTTGAAAAGCAAGCACTTTCCGGAAGAATTGCCCGATGGCAGATGGTATTGACAGAATACGATATTCAGTACATTTCTCAAAAGGCTATTAAAGGTAGTGTTTTGTCAGAATACCTAGCTGAGCAGCCAATTGATGATTATCAGCCGATGAAGTTTGACTTTCCTGACGAGGATATCATGTACTTAAAAATGAAAGACTGTGAGGAGCCGTTGCCGAATGAAGGTCCAGAGCTGGGTTCAAAATGGCAATTGATATTTGACGGTGCCGTTAATTCATACGGAAGTGGAATAGGGGCAACCATTACTACTCCCCATGGGTCGCACATCCCATTCACTGCCAGATTGACCTTTCCACTTACCAACAATGAGGCCGAATATGAAGCGTGCATTATGGAGCTCGAAGAAGCTATTGATCTGAGAATTAAAAATCTTGATGTGTACGGAGACTCTGCTCTAGTTGTGAATCAAATCAAGGGAGAGTGGGAGACTCGTCAGCCCAATCTGATACCTTATATGAATTATGCAAGGAGGTTGTTACCTTTCTTTGACAAGGTGGAATTGCACCATGTACCACGAGCAGAAAATCAGATGGCAGACGCTCTCGCGACGTTGTCTTCAATGTATAAAGTTAACTTCTGGAATGAGGCTCCCATGATAGTTATCTCTCGCCTTGATAGGCCCACTTTCATATTCGCCATTGAGGAAGCTTTCGATGGCAAACCGTGGTATTATGATATCCATAATTTCCTGAAGAACCAAGAGTATCCGGATGGGGCATCCAGTCGTGATCAGAAGACTCTTAGGAGATTGGCTGGCAATTTCTATTTGAATTTGGATGGTGTTTTGTACAAGAGAAACCACGACCTGGTGTTGTTGCGGTGTGTGGACGAGAAAGAGGCTAAGTTGCTCATGGAAGAGATCCACGAGGGTAAATTTGGCACGCATGTCGGCGGACATGCAATGACGAGAAAGTTATTGCAAGTAGGATACTAATGGCTGACAATGGAAACAGATTGTTTCAAATTTGCAAAGAAGTGTCATAAATGCCAGATTTGTGCGGACAAGATTCATGTGCCTCTGAGCCCTCTGAACATTATGTCATCACCTTGGCCTTTTTCCATGTGGGGAATTGATGTGATTGGAAAAATTGAGCCCACGGCATCCAACGGACATCGTTTCATCTTGGTAGCTATTGATTACTTCACCAAATGGTTTGAAGCGGCATCGTATGCTAATGTTACCAAGCAGGTGATAGCCAGATTTATCAAGAAGGATATTATCTGCAGATATGGAATCCCGGAGCGGATTATCACTGACAACGGGTCAAATTTGAATAATAAGATGATGAAGGAATTGTGCCAGAATTTCAAGATTGAACATCACAACTCTTCTCCTTATCGGCCCAAGATGAATGGCGCTGTTGAAGCGGCCAATAAGAATATAAAGAAGATCGTTTAGAAGATGGTTGTGACCTACAAGGACTGGCATGAGATGTTGCCTTTTGCTTTGCACGGTTATCGTACGACGTACGCACATCAACCGGGGCAACTCCTTTTTCATTGGTATGTGGTATGGAGGTTGTCCTACCATTGGAGGTTGAGATTCCTTCTTTGAGGGTTTTGCATGATGTCCAACTTGATGAGGCAGAATGGGTGAAAGATAGACTGAATCAGCTCAGTTTAATGGATGAGAAGAGATTGGCTTCTCTAGCATATGGTCGGCTGTATCAGAGTCGGATGAAGAAAGCTTATGATAAGAAGGTGTGCCCTCGAAGCATTCAGACGGGCGATCTTGTGCTGAAAAAGATTATCCCACCACAATCAGATCACAGGGGCAAATGGACTCCCAACTATGAAGGTCCATATGTCGTTAGAAAGGTTTTCTTTGGAGGAGCCTTACTGTTGTCCACCATGGATGGTGAGGATTTTACATCCCCTGTGAACTCGGACGCAGTTAAAAAATACTTTGCTTAAAGAGACCCACTGGAAAGAAAAAAGATATCCAGGCAAAAATGGGGCATCCCGGCGAACCATAAAAAAGAATAAAAGGTTCGGGCAAAAGTTAGGGATAAAATTGAAAATGTACACCCGCGAAGTTAAAAACCTGAAAAGGGCGACTTCGGCAAAAAAGGGTATCCCGGTGAATTGAAAACCCGCACAGGGCGGTTCACGCAAAAGTTAGGGATTTGAAAAAGCAAATGACTGCGGTCCGAGTTTGATATTGCATTGCTTAGTTGTTTGGGAGTACCTGAGGGTCGTATATCCAAAACAATCTCTTCTGAAGATCGAGTATCAGGAAAGCGTCAGAGTCAGGCGAGTCATAGGAGGATCAGCTCATGATGTTCGTCTGTACCACGTTGCCGACATGTATACAAATTTTCTTTGTACTTTTGTGATATTTGTATTTGCTTGTGCGTAACTTCCTCTTTTCAGGAGTTGCACCCAGTGTACAAAATGTTGCCTATTTACAGGCCCGTTATCAATAAAGCATGTTATTCAGTATTTGATGTTTGTTTCTTTACTGATTTGTTTGTGAAAAACGCCGATGTTTTTGATGAACTTGCATGTACATAAACTTGCTGGCCCTTGCCAATAATTGCTAAAACTTCGAATTGACTGAACGAATGTCACGGATACTAACCGGGATAGATCTTGTTGTATAGATTTGTTTTGTCTAGTTTGTGTTTTGCAGGGTTCTCACCTTTGAAGCAAACAGTCAGGGAATTTGTGTTTCCTCAGCCAGAGTCCCGTGACATAGTGATTGTATCACTCCTCAGCATATGGAAGTCGCGTCTTATCCCAGAGAAAATTGAGATGGCATTTATCCTTACTGGATGTGGGGTTGTCCTCCCCAGAAGAGTATTCCCCAGGAAAGCTGCCAAGAGAGTATCCTCAGTGGATCTTGATGTCCCCAACAGAAGGTGCATTCCCATCAGTGAGTATGTACACACTCAATACCCAGCATGGGTAGCTCCCGCAGAATATAACCAAGTCGTCTTTGGTTCAGAAGGATTATCCTCGCGCGGGACTGTTTTTCCTTCTCCCCAGCAGGTTGTTTTTTCTTCCGACAGGATGAACATCATTCGCAGAGTTCGTAATGTCAAGCTTGTGAGCCCTTCCCCAACAGGATGGTTATTCCCATCGGAGTTGGTTGCACCGGTCCAACATTTATTTTGCTGGAATGTGTCTGTGGTACCCGTTCATCCCCAGCGGGTTGGGCCTTGTCTTCAGCATTTATTTTGCTGAAGCGCCTCTTGGCATCTTTGCATTGTGCAGATATCATCATATTTGCATTTACCCAAATGCGTAGCATTTCCATGCCGTATGAAGCATTACGCCATTGTCAAACATACGCATTTTGAAACATAATCCAGGTTGGTTACCTCTTTGTTTTCAGGTGTTGTTCCTTGTAGAGGAGTGAGATTCTTGTTCAGAAGGATTTCTAGATATGCAAATTCTCAACGTGAGATAGGTGATGATAACGTTCGTCCCCTAACAGAGTTGCTTAGTTAAGTTTCTCTTCTTCCTTAGCGGGATTCTTCTCAGGTTGTTGTTACGTCAGCATTAAAAGATTTCATGGCTTAAACTTTTGGAGTTGTCATTAGTGATTTCCCCGGTGAAAATTTTCCCCACATAGTTGTTTGGTTAAGTTTCTCGTATTCCCCAGTGAAGTATTCTTCAAACGGATCCGTGTTGACGGAATTGTTACCTGTGATCGACAGAGATTGTTACCCGTGCTGATGGTGATTGTTATCCGTGTTGACGGAATGGTTACCTGTAGTTGACAGAGGTTGTTATCCGTATTGACGGAATGGTTACCTGTGGTTGACAGAGATTGTTATCCGTGTTAACGGAATTGTACCTGTGTTGACAGTGATTATTACCCGTGTTGACAGAGATTGTTATCCGTGTTGACGGAATTGTACCTGTGTTGACAGTGATTGCCCGTGTTGATAGAGATTGTTATCCGTGTTGACGGAATGGTTACTTGTGATCGACAGAGATGGTTATCCGTGTTGACGGAATGGTTACCTGTGGTTGACAGAGATTGTTAACCGTGTTGACGGAATTGTACTTGTGTTGACCGTGACTGTTACCCGTGCTGACGGTGATTGTTATCCGTGTTGACGGAATTGTACCTGTGTTGACAGTGATTGTTACCTGTGTTGATAGTGATCGTTACTCGTGATTGACAGAGTTGTCCCCAGTGAAGTCGCTAGTGATTACTATCCGTGTTGACGGAGTCATTACCTGTGATTGACAAAGATCGTTATTCATGGTGATGGAGTCTCTCCTCGTGTTGACAAAGTTTAGTCCAGTTGTGGACGGATTTGTTCCTTGCAAAGTTAATTTGATGCCTGTGGCATCACACAGGGGGTTGATATTGAAATCTAAAGTTTTATCAGATGATTGATCAGTCGTTGCCGTAACAACTGGGTTCAGCGTAACGGATGTTGTTCCCCGAGCAGTTTTCGCAGTTTATTTCTGTGGTTGGCAAATTTCCGGGTTTCTTGGTATTCAATCGTCTTCTACCTCGATTGTTTGAAAGTCGTTTGCTCTTCACCCAGTCGGGTCCAAGCCGCTTGAATAGGGGCAGCTGTTGCACCCCAAAATTTTCCCAACTTTTTCTTACATGGTTTATGTTTTATTGCATTAACATTTGCATAGTTATATCATTTGCATATCATGATATCATTCATATGGAAGGGGATCAAGTGTGATTCTTATCAAAAGGAGCCTAGCAAGAGATCTTATTTAAGATTGAAAAGTTATCAAAGTCATCAGGAGGTAATTTGAGTGCCTAAGAGTTCAGATGCTTACATGTGGATTTTCTCCTAACTTGAGGATCAATTGAAGACCATCAGAGGGATGTGAAGTATTTAATATGATAAGAGGATGTGTATGGAGCTCATAGAATGCCTAGAGAGCCATGGGAGAGCTCAATCAAGTCATTGTGTCAAATGCAAGAGCCACAGTTGAGGTGCAAGCAATTAGGGTTTCATCTGGGTCAATATTAGGTCAACTGTGCAATTGAAGAGTATCAAAGCCTACTTTTAGGTCATGGAGTTCATTAAATGATATGTTAAGACATTTGTGGTGTTATGGCAAGATCAAGTCAAGAAGAGTCAAGAGTGTGGGAAGTTGCTAAATTAGGGTTTCAGTGTAAAATCCCCTGATTAGTGCCTAACTTCATGACCACATAAGTCGAAATTCAAGTTTCAAATGGATCTTTGGCGAACATGAAACTTGTAGAGCATCGCAATACCTTTAATTTGAGTACTAGAAGTCCTCAAGGGGATTTATATAACTCACGTTATGATCCAGACAAGTTACAAGTCCTCAAATGCCTCTGAAATTTGTCTGTGAAAATCATCTGACTTCAAAGCTATTTTTGACCTAGAAGGAGGTTTCACTTGAACTTTTGTCCAACATGAAAGTTGTTCCTCATGATCTTAGCTTTCTAAATTGTACTAGAAGTATTCCATCTGATTTGTAGAACTCAAGTTATGAGGTTTACAAGTCAGGGGTATTTTGGGAAAGTGAGATTATAGGCCATTTTCAATCATAGGTCAAAATCTCCAACTTGTACTTGTCAAATGGGTTTTTTTTCAACATGAAACTTGTTCAAAATGTGGTTTTTAGGCTAACCAAGAAGTCATGATGGATTTATTGGGCTCATAGCAAGACTTGGTTTGAAATGGCTTGAAAAGGAAGATTTTCAAAGGATCCAAGGTTGAAAAATCCAAATAATTGGTTAAGTGACCAAAACATGTCAAATAAGTGCTCATTTTGATTGTAAATTTCATTTTAAACACAATGACATTGGTGGATTTTTGAGTTTAGGCCAATTTTCATGAGTTACAATTTGGTTTCTTCATATGCAAGTTGTAACAGCCCAATTTTCGATAACTGATTAATTGTACTAATGGATTGGTTTAGGTGGTTTATCTGATTTAAATAAGTTATGAGATTTATTTAATATGAGTTAATGGATTTAACTAATTTATTCTATTTGGTGGAATAAGGTGGGCTTAGTAGATATTTTCCAATTAATGATAAAATGAGATAATTGTGAAGAGAGAAATGGAATGGAAAGAAAATAATAGAGAGGAAGGAAAAAAAAGAAATAAAAGGATATAAAAAGGGGATTGGAGAGAAAGAGAAAAATAGAAAGAAAGAAAGAAAAGAGAAAGAAAGAAGAAGAGGAGAAATGAAGAGGAAAAAAGGGAAAAAGCTTGGAGAATCTTCAAGAACCAATTTCGAAGCTCCGATTAATCGAGGTAAGGGTGAGAAACATTGCTATTTAATCATTGTATGCTATTATGTATGTTGGGTTTGGGTTTGTGGATGTTTTTCATCACTTTCCATTTTAGGGCAAGTTGGATTAATCGGTAGAATGATGATTTAATCGGTTGAAACTTGGAAATAATGTCGTAGAATAGTCGGGTAACATGAGGGTATGTTGTTTGAGCTGATTTTGATGATTAAGTGGTTGGTTGGTGGTGGGATAAAGGGAGAAGACAGAATGGGGTTCTGTTTTGCGCAGGTTCGCTGGCTCTCGCCAGGCGAGTGAAGGCAAAGCTTCGCCGGGCGAAGCCCAGCGAATGCTGGCGAATAAATATGATTAAGTCCCAGTGGACTTCGCTGGCGGGTTCGCCAGGAGAAGGGTTGTTGGAGAATGTTCGCCGGGCGAGCATGCTGGCGAATGGTGGCGAACCAAGTCAGTAGCTACTGACTTCGCTCGCTGGGGAGTTCGTCGGGCGAAGGTCCAGCGAGTATTCGCTGCGAGGGTTCTCCAGGCGAATGAAGGCGAATCAGACAGCATTCTTTTTTATTGTGTTGTTCATGTGGTGATTGTTTGGTTGATTCACATAGGTTAATACCTCTATGATATGAATAAGTATGTGATCCATGGTGATGATATGTGTTGTGGGTAGCCTTTGGGCGTGAATCCTAGACTTGTGGTATGAGTATTAATCAGATCGATTATAAATACATGAGAACATGATAATGATTATGTGTGTATTATTTAATAATGGTAATGTGCGTATTATTTGATGAGTTTGTGAAGGTTTGATGTAGTGTACAATTAGGTAATAAGTATGCATGAGAACATTGTGGATATATGTGTGCATAGCTTATAATTGTATTATTGGTACTGTGACATGTATACCTTGTATGAAATGGCATGAGATGAATAATAAACATAATACAAAAATGTATTATGGATGTATATTGTTTATATGCGGTTGTATGTTAAGATACATGAAGAATGCATGAGAGCATATTGATGGATATGCGTGCATCGTTTGATAAATATGATGTTTGTATCGATTGGATGCGATTATGTATGAACAATGCGTGAGAATATATCGTGAATATATGTACATTGCATGGTAAATGTGTTATGCGTGTAAGCATGATGTAATTCTTGTATGATGAATTACTTGAGAATGCATGAGAACATATTGTGGATATGTGTGCATTGTTGATAATGCGGTGATGATATTGAATTGTGAATGTATATTGTTGGTATATGGTGGTATGAATAGAATGCATGAGAACATGTCATGGATATGTGTTCATTGCTTGATAGATGTTGTAAATGCATATTGTATGTATGTGATTAAATGTGAATAATGCATGAGAACATATCGTGGATATGTATGCATTGTTTGATAACTGTGAAGAATGCATGAGAACATATCATGGATATGTGTGCATTGTGAGTGATAATATGGTGATAGTGTTGAATTATGAATACATCGATGAATGTTATGTGAATATGTTGTGTGTGCAATCATAATGTAATTCTTGAAGAGATGAATTATTTGAATGCATGAGATTAAGATGTCGGTCTTAAGTGCATTTGTTGTGGCTGATTGTACATGCATCATTTAGTCAAGAGGCAATGTCTGTTAGTTTCGTGGAAACTAGTGGCTTGTCCCAAACCTAGAAGAGTGGGTTTGAAGGCTTAGAGGACGGGCCTTTGTTGTTATCGTTCTAGAAGAGTGGACCCGGTTTAATGTAAAAACCGAAAAATGATAACGAGTTATCGGTCTAGAAGAGTGGACCCGGTTTAATGTAAAAACCAAAAAATGATAACGGAAGTCGGTACCGCATTGCATTGAGTTGTTGAGTCACATTGTATAATGTCATTGATATATGAATTATGCATGTGAATGAGATGTTTGTTGAATACTTATGAAGCGTGCATGAAGAGATGCTTATGTGTGAATGTTAAGATTGTGGAATTGTGGATGTATGCATGATGTAAAATGCTTGGTGAATATTCATGTTGTATATATATATAAGTGACGATGTAAATGACTATGAGTTGAATTGTGGTGAGAAATAGGGAGTTAATTATATGATACCTATGTATACATGATTTTATGCTTTGATTATTATGGTAATATTTCTCACCCTTCTGCTGTTTTATAATGCTCTATGAGGCATTGCAGATTAGGTTGCTGAAGGCCTTTATGAAATTCTGCTTGTAGTTCGAGGTCGCTACGTGTGTAGCGGTTTAGTAATTATTTATGGGTCGAGTCATGCTCTGGTCGTGTAACACGGGGATCGATTGCTTATGTTTTAGGATTACATTATGTAACCTAAGTTATATTTTCATATTTGGAGTAATTGAGATAATGAGATGTTGGCCTTAGTGCCTAGAGATGTTGATTTTATATGATGAAAGTAAATGTTTCTTTTAAAGGATTTTCATTAATGAATCCGCTGCTAAATGGAAAGGTGTTTATGAGCATGACAGATTGTTTTAATGTGGTGCAAGTTTTGTGTGATGCCCTTTTATGGATGCATGTTAACTTTTACTCTGATTATGCATATATTATTTGCGGGGTTTAGAAGGGTGTTACACAAGTTACACATCCAAAATACTCACCAAGGCATTTCAAGCACTCCTTTTGACCTGAATTCATTCACAAGGCATTTTACAATTGAAAGGGAAGATTCTAGAACAATTTCCATGGCCAATTCATGACTGTCATGTGAAATTTTGAAGAGGAAAACAGAAATTTGAAATGGATGGATTGGGCTTCAATTGGACTCACAAAGCCCATGGACATGTTCTATTTAAGTCCTTTGATGATTTTAGAATCATTTTGGTGCAATTTTCGTGGCTGAAGCAGAGATAACAAGTTCATTTTCAAGCAAGCAAGTGTAGATCGGGTTTTGAGGTCCAAGCCAATTCAGACCAAATTGAAGCTTACAACATCTTTCTCTTGCATCCTTGAGTGATTCTGGAGAGTTTTGAAGCTTGATTCGAGATCTAACTACATCTGTGCACAGATCTATACCAGGTATGTAACCTTCAAATTTATCACCATTGTAGGAAGATGTAGATCAATTTGCATATGTGGTTAGGATCTAGTTAAGGAGTAGATCGTTTCTGGATAGAATTTTGGACAATTAGAGACAAACTTAGGTGATATGTGATTTCTGTTGAGGCACGGTTTAGCTTGATCATGAGGAATTAAGAGGATTTGGATAGATCATGATGAACTAGGAAGCGTGATGAACATTTCTGTGCAATTAGATTTAGGTTTGGTGATGATCAGAGTTGAGGTGATATTTGAGTTTTGGATCGGATTTTAAAATGCATGAGGATTCAGTTGATTCTAAGGTTATATTTGAACTCAGCATGAAAAATTAAGTAAGATTGGTGTAAAGTTTGTTTGATTTGGTCACCTGTGAATATTGTCTCACTGGAGAAGATGGTTGTTTCCACCGTGAGAGCCACCAGAGCTGTTCCCCCTCGCCTGAGGTTGAAGGAAGAAGATGATGTTCTGACCATCAGATCAAGCTGGAAGTTGGACTTGGTATCGTGTGGCTCATATTTGATCTGAGGATTTTCCTCTAAAACCAAACGCTGCGTTTCATTAATCCCAGTCAGCGTGTGACTGGGACGCTCACGTGGACACGCCTATAGCTCTTGGATCTGCATACCTTGTCAACCAATCCAACACCCTTTGTTTTATTTCAGTTTTTAATTTGTTTTATTTCATTTTTGTTTTATTTTAAATGCAAATTGATTCCAAAAATCATAATAAATCCATTTTTGATCCTAAAAATATTTTAAAAATATCTCCATGCTCCTGATTAAATTTGTGATTTTATGGGATCAATGAATTGCATTTTCATGCATTTTTCAATTTTATTTGATTTTTCTTATTTTGTTTATTTCTTTAATTTTTGCATAATTGTTCATCTTCCTTGTTGATTTTGGTGTGATCTTTTGGTATTGTATCTAGCTGTGATTTTTGGATATGTTATAGGTTATATGTGCATGCTCCCTTAGGATTTTTAGTAGATTTTTAAGACAATTGTAGGTTCTGTTTTAGGTTAGATGTTTAGAGCCTTCCCAAACTTGTGGTTTACCTTGACATGTTTCAACTTAGGAATTGTTTAGTGGACCTAGAAGTTGAATTAGGCTTTAATATTTGAACCCTAGATTGATAAAACATGCATGTTCCCCTAGGAATTTTATTAAAATTTTACAACTTAGTTTTCTATTTTAGGTAAAATTTGCAAGTTTGTGTTGCTTGTGGTGTTCCATCTTTAGTGCCTTGCTTTGTTTGGTCTTGTTGGTGACTTTGGAGATTGAAGTGCTTGGATTCCTTTTTAGAGGAGCTTCTGGACATCTTGTAGCTATTGTGGCTTGGCTTGTGGAGCTTGGAGTTGAAGTTTTCTTCCTCTTTTAGGAGCTTTTTAGAAGCTTATAGGATTAGGGTTTTAGGAAGAGCCATTAGAACTAGTCTTTCTTCTTTCATCAAACATAGAATGCATTGTTTGCTTCTATTCTACCCTATGATGCAAAGTCCTCTTAAGGAAGCTCCATCTCTCCTTTGGAGGGATGAGTGGCATGCCTTAATGAGTAGAACTTTTGAGGATGTACTTTCTTTCATGTTGGTTCCAGATGAATTCCTTTGGTCTTCATCAGGTTTCTTAACATTGTAACTTGATCTCAATGATGATTTCTCTTCTTGTGGAGCTTGCTAGGGCTTGAAGATGAAGAATTGAAGAAGCTTTAAGATAGGATTTATCTTGAAGATGAAGTTTCCTTGTTGTCAATTCAACTTTGCTGATCAGAGCTGCTGTTGAAGATTGAAGTTGCTGTCTGTGGAAGACTGTTGCTGCTGCTTGGGCTGCTTCCTCTGTTTTTCTTTTGATGAATGATCTGTTTTCTTGTGTTGCTTACCTTTAGGTTTGAGGTGGAGCTTATCTCCCCTTGCCTTTTGTTTTCTTAGGTTCGAGGTTGAGCCGGACTCCCTTGCCTCGCTTGTACTGTTGCATAGCATGCATTTTACTGTTTACCATTTACTGCTTGCTTTTTTTGCTGTTTTCCCTTAGTATCTCTGATTTCCTCTGTGCAAGAGGGAATTATGACAGACATTAGGTTTTTAAACCATGCATGACAACTGTAAGTAGATTCCCTTTTAACCATAGTTTTAAGGCATCTTTCTCTTCTCCTCTCAAAACAATTCAAAAACACAATAATAAGGTTAATTAAAGTCGTATGTTACGAGCCTTAAGCTATCTGGGAAAAGGTTGGTGGAGGGTCTCTCTCCAGTGATCTGGATGCTAGTATGGTACCCTTTGGGTGACATACGAAGCGTTCACTCCTAGGTCATAGTCTCTAGTGCGACTGAGATTGCAAACATCCTAAAAAAATAGTTATTTCGTAAAAGATTCAAACAAACATTCAAACTCTGTTTTTGTCCTCTTGGACCCTTAATGAGGAAAACCCTTTCTTAAGGAGATAAAAAACTGTCAGACAAACTTGTGTCTTCTGTAACACCCCACTTCCCAAAATCCTCTAAATTAATAAACATTATAAATAAACAAAATCAGAGTTCCAATTTCCCAAGTGGGATATCACATAAAAACCACGTTTCCTTATAAAAAGGTTTTCTCCAAATACAGCGGAATATTAAATAATAAAATTCAATAAAGTTTCGATACGTTCACAGGAGGATAAAATGTAAGTTCAACATAGAACAAATAAAAACGCCCAAGTCCCGTGCTACGTATCAGAGCATCCTAGACTCGACAATCACACCAATATCCAAGCTAGCTAAGCACCTGGATTATCTGTACTTCCGAAGAAGCACAGACCACAACAACAACAAAGGGGTGAGAAAACATGATCAAAAATATAATGGTAATGTAATACATGTAAATAAGGTAGTACAACACACCAACACACCAAGATTCACCCCTAACAACACCATATGACGAACCTACTGTTCAAATTACAATATAACATATTATAATGCAAAATGCAACTCAACACCATGCATGCGGTACAGACTCGTTGGTTCATTCAATCGAACCTGGATAGATCACTTACGCTCCTCCTGAGACATGATCTATCCCCCACCATTCTCCACAAAGGAGTACGGATGAATCACTTACGCTCCTCCTGAGACATGATTCATCCCACCAAAACACCATGATATGCACACACCAATGCATAACTAATATATTTAGGCACTCAACGTGCACACGATCCTCCTGATCATATCATCATACATCAATGCATATATGTACAGATATAACATACACCAACACCATATAAATCAACCAGATAGTAAACAAGTTCATACTTTAACACCAAGATATAAACATATCCCACCACTCGGGGGTACACGATCCTACTGATCACTGTATACATATACCTCAACTAATTGTCCACCGACAATATCAAGGGAAACACGTACTATCACCAGTACGCAAGTTAAATCCCACACTCACCAACCTTACAGTGCATCAAGGCCAAAACATCACAAAAATCACATTCTGGTTCTGCGACGTTCGCTGGCATTCGTCAGGCGAAGCGGAGCGAACCTTCGCTGGCATTCGCCAGGCGAAGCCCCTTTCCACTATCGTGCATTCGCCAGGCGAAGGAATCATTCGCCAGGAGAACCTTCGCTGGCCACACTCGCCAGGCGAAGTTCCTATCCTTTAGGTCTGGGATTTAATTCTGAATTATTCGCTGCCATTCGCCTCAGCTCGCCAGGCGAACTCTCGCCTCCCTTCGCTAGGCGAAGCTTCGCCAACACTCGCCAGGCGAAGCCCAGCGAATGCTGCGATTTACCAATTTTTCTGACAGTTCTGCAGATTGCTATCTAGGCCAAATAACTCTAATCTCCTATCCCAATTCACACCTTAACATCAGTACCAACATTACACGTAATTCAGCCTAAATGATTCCTAATCCCAATCCCAAAATCATCACCTAGACACTTTATTGATACCTCAAAATCCCTACAGAATTTTCCTAAAAACCGTAAAATCACCTATATGCCAAATTGGCCAAAAACAACAATTCATCAATGTTTAATATCCAACCATCAACAATCAACAACAATCACCACATATAATACAGAAAATCATATATCGATCAATCTCCTACGGGGTCAAGGACTCCCCACTACCCTATACATGTATATACCATTCCCAATCAAATTTCTCCCCCCTTACCTTGTTAATCGGTTGATCGATGAAAGAACCCTCCAAGGTTTGGCCAATTCTGATTTTCCCCCGTTCCTTCGTTCTTCGCTCCCTTTTTCCGTTCTTCTCACTTCTCTCCTTTCTATCGTTCTTTTTCCACTTTCTCTAACTTCTCACAATGTATCGTAAAAACTACTAACCCCTCACATTCTCTATTTTAATTCTCTAATCCCAATAATAATAATAATTTAATAATAATAATAATAACTTAATAAAATAATAATAATAATAATAATAATATTATTATCTCACCAAAATAATAATAATATTAATAACAATAGTAACTATAGTAAATATAATAATAATAATAATAATATTCCCGCCAATATTAATATTATACACTATATTATTGTATTCACCAAAACACCACCAATAATCCTCCCACATTAGGGACACCCACCAAACATCACCAAATACACCCCCACCAAAGGGCACACCAACATATAATATTTAAAATAATAATAAAATGACTAAATAATTAAAATGGGTGTTACATCTTCCGTAACCCGAACTACGTTTGCTCTGATCTTTCATACCATATGAAAGTATATAGGCACGAGATGCGACATCTTGGCGAGCAACCTTCCCCCATAACCCGTAGTTAGGCGAACTACGTTGACTCTGATTTCTCGTTCCAGACGGGAATACGTAGGCATAAAGTGCGATACTTTGTCGAGTCATTTTCTTTTCTTTTTAGACCAGACCTTTAGAGTAGATAGATAAACACACCCTTAGATAGAAAACAAGTGTGGATCCCGTCGAGTACGACGGACGTGAGGGGTGCTAATACCTTCCCCTTGCGTAATCGACTCCCGAATCCAGGATTTGGTTGCGATGACCATTCCTTTCCCTCTTTGTGTTAGGTTTTCTATGAGTGTTTCCTTTTCCTCTTTTGGGATAAATAACGCACGGTGGCGACTCTTCTGTCATTGCCGGCGCCGATTTTCGCAGTAGCGACAACGCCCATTTGCAAAAGGGAGAATATATCCCCTTTGAAGATCTTCCCCTTGATCTTCTCGAGAATGCTATCAGTTGGGTGGCTCGAGACTTGGCCTCCAGAAGTCGAAGTGCTAGGGGCTTTACCAGAAGAACTGCCTCGCTGGCTCAGGAGGAGTTTGATATACTGTCGAGGGTTGGAGACCTTCAAGGCATCAAGTTTTGCCTTGGTAAGATTTGCCCCACCCTTGATGGGTACTACTTCACTTTCTTGGAGAACAGCAGCGATGGTAATTTCAGCCACTTCAACAGGGGCAGGTCCATCAACTGGATGTTCCTCAGGTTTTGCTTCCTTGCTTTTACCGTCTTTAGTTGCATCTTCTTCCATTTCGTCTTCAGTGCCTTTGCCGCTAGCCTCATCCAATTCTGACTGATGCATGGTCTTATTTTCAACGGCATCATCGTCCCCTACAGTTTGTTCATCAGCGGACATCACTTGATTTAAAGGAGAACTGTTTGTGTCATCCAAGTTTACATCTTCCTCCATAGGAGCCTCTTCATCATTTGTTATGTCAGGATTAGGCGGAATGTTGTCTTCTTCATGGTCAGATCCATAGGTATGAGACTGTTGGGTTGTTGTTTTTGTAGGTGAAGGAGGAACTCTGGTAAATTCAGGTTTATTAATCTCGCCGAGAGAACTCATACCAGAATCCATATCAGATGTAGGATGATAAGTGGGCTCACCTTGCCTATTCAAGGGAAAGGTAAGCGAATGAGACTTGGGTGGAATGGTTTTTAAACCCCCAGCATCAGCCTGGACGAAGAAACAGACATAAGAAAGAGCAAGATAAAAAATATCAAGTTCCATAAGAAAACAGTTAGATACGTAGTACACCTTAATGTTTTCATCAGCGGGACTTGAGTTTTTACTTTCAATGGGAACGATATGCAGAATCGAGGCACCCTCTATAGGAGCTTTAGCAGGATCTTGAGGGGGAGTGTTCAACTTAGAAGTTTTGACTGTCGAGGGGGAAGATGGAGAATCAGTGATACCTAGGCCATGGGTAACCCTTTGCCTTCTCTTTAGTTGAGCATCCTCACGAGGAGATTCATCTTCATCTTCTGAATCAATGATGATTTGGGAAGAAGCTCTTTTGAGTTTCTTTTGAGGAGTGGGAGGTTTGCGGCTTACCTGAAACAACGAGAGATGTTAGAAACAATGAAGGAAGTCAAGCTAACAAAGGCTTGCAGGGGGTTACCTTTTGGCCTTTGATCCTGCCTTCAGTCTTTGATGCTGGAGCGTTTCTTTTAGAAGCAGTTGCAAAACAAAACATGCCACTACTAGTCAGTAACAATAAAGCTCAATTTAAAAAGTCCAAATCAAAGGGAGATGACCTTCAAGAATATCGTATTCGATGAGAACATCTTCGATACTAACATGAAGGTGCCCTTTAAAAGTATCAATCGTATGTTTAGTCGGAAGCACCCGTTGCGCTTTGGTTTTGACTGCTGTCGAAGGATTTTTATAGCATCTCCACAGATGAACCAATCTGGAAATAGAGGAGCAAGAGCCATGCCAAAATCAGCAGTCGGTAATCGAGGAATTTTCGGAGGAAAAAATTTAAAAGCAACCTCATACCGTTTCTCACAAGGAACAGATGAGGGAATTCTTAAATTTTCCATTTTCTTAAAAAACGTTTCCCTTAAAGTGATAGCAGGCCTCGCGGATGGTCTGACTAACATCATCTGGTCGATAGGTAGTTTCGAAGTACTTGTGGAAGGCTTGAATCTCTTTGATATGGGTAGACGTACCTTTATTGACTTTCTCTTACACATCAATGAAAGTCTGGTCAATCAAGCGAGTAAAGCTCGAAACATCAAGAAACTCTGAGGCATAATGTCTAGACCACCAGTTGTAGAATTCCGGGGAGCAGAAGTAGGAAGGTTTGAAATAAATGGGTGTAAGAAGAGACTTGTGGGCATTGCGTGCTAGTTGTGTTAAGCATTCTATGGGGTTGACAATGGTGAGAGGGAGTATAACATGTAATTTCTTATCGTACAAACATTTGGGTAAAATTTGTATTAGCTCGAATTGTCGTGATACCAAGTTTGGCTGATAGGCCACCAAAGTGGCTTGTCCCCTGATGAGGTTAAGTTTGTGAACTAACAGTCGAGGTGTGAGAAATCGCTCCCAGATCAGCTTCGATTCGTCTTCATGTTTCTTTAGCGGAGGAGGAAAAGGTCTGGTGAACCACTCAGGGTCGTATATGCTTTCTGCGAATGGAGCCATTCTTGGGGTGAACTCGTGACGTTTGGCGAACATATGGATGAAGTTTGAAAGGTTGGCTTGAAGCGTGTGTCCTTCTTCGCTTGGATTAAGTTGAACCAAGCAGGGCCATTCGACTTGTCTTTCAGAAACAAAAGGCGAATCCTCATCGACTTCTCCTTTGTTGGGAAGGCTGCCTTCGAAAGTGGCATTGAGCCACAACTAGAGTAGCCAGAAAGGACCTGACATTAGTAGGTTGCCATGACTTTCAGGGTCCTTCAGCTTACTAGCACCTTCGCTCAAGGCCTCGTACAGACTAGCCAGGATCATTTCACTCAGGCAAATGCCTCTTTTTAGGTGTAGTTGATTTTCCAAAATGAGGTATTTTCGTGCCACCTGCAAAGATTTAGTACAGAAGACACAGCGAGACAGCCACATCGCCAAGAAGGCTATATGTCCTTCATCTTCGACAGTAGTAGTGTCCGTATTGTGATAGTGGTTGATGAAGTGGGTGTAGGTATGCTTTGTATTTGAAAACCCTATGGTATCTTGACAGTCAATTTCAGGGTCATAAACTAATCCATGGGGTTTCAGTCCTATGATGGCAGCTATATCAAAAAGTGTAGGTGTCATCATCCCACACGGAAGGTGGAAAGTGTAATGGGTGCTGTCCCAGAAAAACAAAGAAGAAGCCAGTATGAGGGGACAGTAACTGAGGCTGACCTTCGACATCATTATGAGGTCATAGATGCCAGTCTCTTTCCAGTCTTGGGCTTTCACCTTCTCCATTTTTGCTAACCAGTTAAGGTAAAGTTCGGATCCTTAAAATAAGGGGTGGCTCTAAACAACCTAGCTTCGTCATGGAGGTACTTAAGGTCTATGTTGTAAGAAGCTAGACTATCAGGACCATCAGCGGGAATCTTGTTAGAATCCTGTTGCCCTAAGGGTTTGGTTGTTCTGTAAGACGGGAAGAAGGCGCTTAAACTAGAATAATCAAGACCTAAGGGAGATAGTGGGCCAGACATTGCTAAGGGTTTACCTGCAATAGTGACAGGGATGATTACCTGGGATTCGTAGATGTGGCGTTTTTCCTCCAGCAATGGTTTGCGAATGAATTGTTGGTTCTTCACGACTTTGGGGCCACTCAAGGTGGTGAAAGGAGGGAAGACCGATGTAGAGGATTGTCTTGCACCCCAAAATTTGACCAACATTTATTTATCCATCAAGTGTTTGAAGGTTGATACCTTTACCAGAAAGTTCAAGAAATCCTCAGAGGAACTGGTTGAAACCAAAGTTGTGTGCTATATAACTTGAGAGTTGTTGGGTGCTCCTCAGATGATTCTAAGACTTTGAGAGTGAACTTGAAGCTTTGAGAAAGCCTATGAGATGTCTTGAAAGCCATCATGAAGCCCAGAGATGTCATTGAGCAAGAATTCAGAAGATTCAGCCATGAATGGTAGAATTAGGGTTTTTGACTGGGTCAACCCTAGGTCAACTGAAGATTTGGAGAAGGTTGAGACCTAATCCAGGAGCCATGTGATCATGGAATGATGTATTGAGATACTATGAAGATGATTCCTAGACCAACTCATCATGATTGAGGAGTTTGAGAAGTTTTAAGCTAGGGTTTCTAAGGATTGTCAGTGTAAAATCCCCTAGTTTGATCCCTATCTTCCAGGCAGTTTTAGCTCAAGATGTGATTGTCATCTTCCCCACAACATGAATGTTGTAGAGCTTTTTCTTAGATTTAATTTGAGTGGTAGAAGTCCTTGATAGGATGAGCAGAGCTCAAGTTATGGTTTTGACAAATTACAGGTCATCTGAAGTATGTGAATCTGGGTCCTTGAAAGTCACCCAACTTGCAGACAACTTTTGCCCTAGTAGGATGATTCCTATGGTTTCTTGGTCAACATGAATGTTGAAGAGCATCTTCTTAGCTTTCTAGAGAGTACTATAAGTCCTTGATAGGATTTGTAGAACTCAACTTATGGATTTGACAAGCCAAGGGTATTTTGGTCATTTTGGTGATTATAGGTCATTTTAAGCAAAGGCCATATCTCCTATTTCCAAGCCTCAAATGAAAAACTTCAAAACATTAAAGTTGCTCAAAATGACATTTTGAGTCTAAAAGAGTGGTCATGACATACTGGAGAAGCTTGTAGCAAGAATTGACAAGAATGGGTGAAAATGACCTAAAAATGGCATATAAGTTAAATAAGTTCAAATTGGAAAATGGTTTGAGAGATCTACAAATCCAAAACAGGTCATATAATATATTATTTTGAGTCTAAACAAAATTTTGGAAACAATGGTTTAAACACATTTTTGATTTGAGGCCTAAAAATGGGACTTGCTTTGAAAACCTATTACTTGCATAATAAGGTAACTTTGGAAAACTCAACATAAGGCAAGGATCAGCTGATTTTTCACACATACACTCCCAATATCTCATGTGAGGAGATTTTAAAGCAAAAACCAATGGCTGTATGCATGAGAAAGGATGGATCCAATATGTCATTACATGATAACTTCCATGACTTTCTAGCACTTTCTAGATGAATCTAGGATCTTCCACTGAAGTCTATATATTGAACGGATCATGATGAGGTTAGAGGTTGGCCAAGGTGGGAGAATTCAGTGGAGAGAGGGAGAGGAGATAGTGATATTCAAAGGAATCTTCAATTACAATCAAGCCACAATTCTTCCACTACAAGCTCTCATCATCAAAAGTCGTGCAAACAGAAAGGAGGTTGATACTTGAAGATCATTGTGAAGAGGAATCAAGCCCTAGATCGAGCTACATCCATACCTACCATAGCCAACAAGCAGGTTGGTGTTTTCACTGCCATCTCCTTAATTATGTGTTAGATGATTAAAATTTTAGTGTAGAATTGTTAGGTTAGGTTATATGACCATTTTCAGAGAGTTTGAGAGCTTTGCATGAAGGTTGATGACAGATCATAGTTTCTTTCAAGATCAAGAATAGGTTGTGCATTGAGTTTTAATGATCATGGTATAGCTTAATGAAACCAGTGTGAGGTCATGAACAAGATAGTACCATTAATGCCAAGAATTACCAAGGTTGATATCAGAGTAAAGTGTTGGGACCAAGACATTCGTGCATTCTGTTCGTGAGATATAGGAGGTTTTAGTTGAAACTATGAGTGTAGTCTTGTTCCTGGTAGTTTTTAGGGCAATTTTGGTTTTTAAAGTTTTTGTTTTCATTAAGAGATGAGAGAGCACGAGAGGTATGAAGTTTCTTGCATGGATAGGGCAATTCTGAAAACCCTAGTTGTGTTGGAGAAGATGATCTCCTCACCGTTAGATTACTTCAAACTCATTGACCCGAAAGACTCATCCAACGGCCCATATTTGAAGTTGGAAACGGAGGGAAAGAATGAAGCTGCAATGCAGCGTTTCATTTAATCCAACTCTTGGGCCTCAGCAAAAGCGTGCTATCCAAACCCCCATAATGAAGCCCATTCCATTTTCAACTGAAATCCCTTACTAAATGCACCGCGCGTCCTTTCTTTTTCTTTTAATTTTTTTGATTTAAATTCTGATTATACTGGGCTTAGGCGCATTTGATATTTGAACCCCCTTTCCTGGCCCATCTGAATAATTGAACTAGGCGCATCACTACTGACACCCCCCTCCTCATTTCATTTTAGTTTTTTAATTTCTTTTATTTTCTTGCATCTTATAAAATTCATAAATAATTGGAAATTGAATATTTTTAATTGCTTGTTTTTGCATCATGTTAGCATTTCTGTCTAGAAAATTAGTAGATAATAAAATTAGAATTTTATTTTCATTTTATATTTTTTGCATATTTTTCTTTTAAATAGCTTTTTAGTGATTTTAGGTTTATACTTGATTTTGTTGATTTTAGTTTAGGAGCTTCCCTTTAGATTTAGGGTCCATTCCTTTTAGTATGTTTAACCTAGGGTATTAACTTGCATATAGGATTTAATTCATGATTTTTAGGATCAAATTTGAATAGCTTTATTAAATAACATTAGCATAACCAAATTAGGGTTTTATGAAGCATAGTTGAATTTGAACAATTTTGTTTTAGGCTTTATAGGGCAATTTAGTCTATGGGGAATATATGGGACTTAAGGGTAGTTATGTAGGGTCCCCTAGAATTTATATTAGGAATTAATAGAATAATATACTATTTTTAGTTGATTTTTGAATTGAATGATTGTTTGTGTGGCCTTTACGGCAAGTTTTGTTAGTTTGCTTTGCTTTGGGGTATTCCTTTGATTGGAGGAGCTAGGCATCTCATTGTGGGGCTTAGTGGAGCATACTAGAGGATTGGAGGAGGCTTGGATTGAAGGCCTGGTTTAGGAGCTTGCTCTCTTTCTGTGAGGTTTGAGACCCTGGAGTCTGAGGGAAGTTCATGGTACTTTCCTGAGGAAGGCACTATGGATGTCTTTCATTCTTTCTTCTCACCTCTTTCCCAAGTATCCAATGATGTTGGAGCCTTCATGTGAGTTTAGTTTCTCCTGAGGAGGAATGTAAACTGATCACAGTTGTTGAGCCACATGGGATATGATTCCTAAGTGGAAGCCCCCTAGTACTTTCCTGAGGAAGGCACTATGGGTCTGTTCACTTAGTTCCCTTAGTTCATATAGGATTTCTCAAGTATCCAATGTTGTTGGAGCCTTCATGTGAGTTTAGTTTCTCCTGAGGAGGAATGTAAACTAATCACAGCTGTTGAGCCACATGGGATATGATTCCTAAGTGGAAGCCCCCTAGTACTTTCCTGAGGAAGGCACTATGGGTCTGTTCACTTAGTTCCCTTAGTTCATGTAGGATTTCTCAAGTATCCAATGATGTTGGAGCTTTCATGTGAGTTTAGTTTCTCCTGAGGAGGAATGTAAACCGATCACAGTTGTTGAGCCACATGGGATATGATTCCTAAGTGGAAGCCCCCTAGTACTTTCCTGAGGAAGGCACTATGGGTCTGTTCACTTAGTTCCCTTAGTTCATATAGGATTTCTCAAGTATCTAATGATGTTAGAGCCTTCATGTGAGTTTAGTTTCTCCTGAGGAGGAATGTAAACTGATCACAGTTGTTGAGCCACATGGGATATGATTCCTAAGTGGAAGCCCCCTAGTACTTTCCTGAGGAAGGCACTATGGGTCTGCTCACTTAGTTCCCTTAGTTCATGTAGGATTTCTCAAGTATCCAATGATGTTGGAGCCTTCATGTGAGTTTAGTTTCTCCTGAGGAGGAATGTAAACCGATCACAGTTGTTGAGCCACATGGGATATGATTCCTAAGTGGAAGCCCCCTAGTACTTTCCTGAGGAAGGCACTATGGGTCTGTTCACTTAGTTCCCTTAGTTCATATAGGATTTCTCAAGTATCCAATGTTGTTGGAGCCTTCATGTGAGTTTAGTTTCTCCTGAGGAGGAATGTAAACTGATCACAGTTGTTGAGCCACATGGGATATGATTCCTAAGTGGAAGCCCCCAAGTACTTTCCTGAGGAAGGCACTATGGGTCTGTTCACTTAGTTCCCTTAGTTCATGTAGGATTTCTCAAGTATCCAATGATGTTGGAGCCTTCATGTGAGTTTAGTTTCTCCTGAGGAGGAATGTAAACCAATCACAGTTGTTGAGCAACATGGGATATGAGTCCTAAGTATAAGCCTCCTAGTGCTTTCCTGAGGAGGGCACTATGAGTCTGCCTACTTAGCTCCCTTTGAAGACTGGGATTGATTTCTTTTGATTAGGGTTTTGCTTTAAGGCTTTGCTTAGAGGTAGATTAGGGTTTTGTTTTAGGGTTAGGATTAGGGAGAGATTAGATGTAGATAATTTCTTTCTCAAGCATGGATGACATTTCATTTCTTTTATCTGTATGACTGCAGTTTACTGTTTATTGCTTGATAGCATGTTGTTTATTTTCCAGTATGATTATTGTTATTTCATGACTGGCTTGAGGTCGAGACGAGCTTGTGGAGGCTGAAGCCCCACACACATTTCCTCCCTCACTTGCATTGCATGCATTTTACTGTTAAGCTGATGCTTTGTCTGTTTGGTGTATCATTGACATGATCCCTTAGGACTCTCATTTCCTTTGATAAGGATTTGATGATAGACTTTTAGGTTGAAACCTATGCATGACAATATCTAGGAGTTCCCTGTTCAAACCTCAACCATAGGATGAATCCATGGCATGATAACAGTAGGACTTGATAGTCTCCCTCCTAGTTGGGCCTGTTCTCTTCTCCTCTCAAAACAGTTCAAGATACAGTAATCATGAATGATTTCTCTCGTACGTTACGAGCCTTAAGCTATCTGAGAAAGGATTGTGGGAGAGTTCCTTTTCCACAGTCTGGATGTTTAGTATGGTACCCTTTGGGTGACATGCGACGCATTCACTCTCAGGTCATAGTCTCTAGTGCGGTTGAAATTGCAAACACAATAAAAAACACTTCTTTCAAAACAGGAAATAAACCGTAGTTTCCCGAACTACGTGAGCTCTGATCTCTCATGCCTGTTGAGAGTACGTAGGCACAAGATGGCGAAGTCTTGGCGAGCTACCTTCCCCCATAACCCTTCGTAGGCCGAACTACATTGACTCTGATTTCTCATTCTCTGATGAGAATACGTAGGCATAAAGTGCGACGCTTTGCCGAGTCATTTTTCTTTTCTTTTTCAGCCAGCCTTGATAGGTAGATAGATTATAACCAACCCATCCAAGTAAACAAACAAGCGTGGATCCCGTCGAGTACGACGGACGTGAGGGGTGCTAATACCTTCCCCTTGCGTAACCGACTCCCGAACCCAGACAATGGTTGCGATGACCTTGTCTTACCCTTTTTCGTTAGGTTTTTCCGATCGTTTCCTTTCCCGCTCTGAGGGATAAATAACAAAAGGTGGCGACTCTTCTGTCATGCTGGCACCTTATTTTCGCGCAAGCGACAGCTGGCGACTCTGCTGGGGACACTATAGCATCTAGGGACTTTTCCCATCCCTTATGCTGGGACCGTTTCCCATCCCCTACGCGAGTCAATCCTAGCGCTTGGGTGTTTATCTGTTGGGTGTTGTGCATATGTGTTTTATCTTTTCCGCACTTTACTTTTCCGTACCTTTACCTTTCCGCATTTACTTTCAGCACTATATTATTGTGATTATTACTGTGGGAGAGGGAGGTTACTATGAGTGAGAAGCCGGACCTGGGCTTGAGTATGCACCTAGACATAGTTGCGGAAAGTAGTAGACGAACCTGTCTGTTGAGCAGGCACAGTTCCCTACGAAATCTGCGCTCAGACGAGGTTCTCGCCGAGGTGCTCCTTTCCGGTCCTGAGGATCTGAGGGGAGTCCAGACGTGAGGATTGTCGACTCTGGGGACCGATCATTTGGAAGTCAGCTAAGTGAGGCCTCTTCATGACTTGATGATGCCACTCCTTCTGGGAATTGTATCGTCACTCATGAAAGTCTGTGACGCTGATGACCGCATAGGATGTCGTACCTTTGTCCATGGATTAGGTCCATACCTGTGAGCGGGATTGGGTTTATTGCAGGAAACTTTGACCTCCAGACCACCTGGTTTTCTTGACAGTGGATCAGTTATGTTGGTACCAGGTTTCTCAGTTACAGATTTGTTTGTTCTTGATGGAACAGGTTTTGATCAGAGGACCTTATTATCAGGTGTATGTCTGTTCTTGATAGAGAAGGTTTTGATCAGAGTATTGTCATCAGCAGATGTCGTTTGTTCTGGATAGAGCAGATTTTGGGGTCTGAAGATCTCATCAGCAGATGTTGTTTGTTCTTGATAGGGCAGATTTTGAGTGGGGTCTGAAGATCTCATCAGCAGCTGTATGTTTGTACTTGATAGGGCAGATTTTTGATTTGGGGTCTGAAGACTTCATCAGCAGATATTTCTTGATCATACATCAGGGGTCCTTATTATCAGACATTTGTTCTTGACAGAGCAGAATTTTGATCCTATGTATAAGGTCCTATCAGATGATTGTTCTTGGCAGATCAGATCTGTGGTCCTTCACCGGGGTTTTCTTCTCGTCAGTGATTGTTGATACAGAACCTCCACAGCAGTTACCTGGATATATTATTGCATGACTTCATTTTGCATTAGCTCGCATATTCATGTTTGCATTCCATTAGCATGTGTCTGTGCTGCAGGCGCGTTTCGTACCCTGATTCTGGTGTCCCGAGCAATATGAGATATTTTCTTCCATGAATGGATCCAGTCTTATCATTGCATTGACACTATGTTGGCACGTTGACACCAGAATTAGGGGTGATCTCCTAAACGTACAGACACCCATGGCATTAGCATAATTCATCTTGCATGACAGAAGCCGAGGCTTGTCTTCTAACCCTTGTGTTTGCAGGTTTGACTCAGAATCGAGCAACTCAGACTAATGGAGCAGGTACAAGCTGAGTTAGAGAAAATCCGAAGCCAGTTGGGGCAGGTCATGAATGACATACAGGCAGTGCGCCTGGACCAGCAAGTACTCAGAGAAGAGAATCAGTAGCTGCAGAATCAGTTGAGCTTCCTTATGGGAGTGGTGAGAAGTATGCTAAAAAAGGAGAGTGATCGAGCACCCGAGGTGGAGACCAAAGTGCTTCCTCCATTGCCGTCAGTGCCACCTGTGCTGAAGCCAAGTGGACTTCGCGGATCCTCTACACAGCATGAAGCTCGAGGCCTGTCTCGTCAGCAGCCGCGCCAGGCATCTCAGAATAACCCTGAAGGTTATAATCAAAAGAAGAAGCTACTTGATAGAGTTGTGGACCCAATACCTGTGAGTTATGCCCAGCTGTTGCCACTGTTGGTTCAGAACCGTGTTCTCAAGCTTCGAACTTTGGATCCACCAGATGACGTGTCACCAGACGTTGATCTCAACACACATTGTGATTTCCACTCAGGAGCACCGGGGCACCATGTTGAAACATGTAAGGCTCTCAAGAATAAGATTCAAGACCTTATTGACTCAAGGATAATTAGGCTTGTGTCGGGCGGCATGAGAGCATCGGGAAAGTTCATCCCGTACCCTGCAGAAGAGGTGAATGATTCCACTCCTTTGCCTGAAGCTGAGAAAGATCTTGAATATGTCCCGCGACCTTTGGTGACTGAATCGCCTCGCTCGCAGTTTCTACCTGGATCAAGTTCAAGGACGCAAGCGCCTAAACAAGGGACCGTTGCCATTCAGAAACGACGACCTCTTACTCCTTGGCGGAAAGAATACCAGCACCAGAATCAAAAGAGGCCTCGCAACCACCTGGAAAGAAGGAATGATCCCCTTCATCGTGTTCCAGTGCCGTATAGCCAGATTCTTCCACAGTTGATTCAGAATTCTTTGGTGGAACCGAAAGCTCTCAAGCTCGTGCCAGAGCCTTACCCTCCAGGGTACAATCCTCATGCCCAGTGTGGTTACCACGGTGGATCTCCGGGGCATTCAACTGAAGATTGCAAGGCTTTTCAGGCGAAAGTGCAACAGTTGATCGATAAAGGGTACATTTCCTTTCCGGAAGGAGTTTTGGTTGTGCGTGACAACCTCTCAGCTGTCTGAGCTCGCAGATTCAAAGGGTTATTTCCAGAAGCCAGTGGTCCAGACAGGCAGACGTCCTCAGCATTGGCAGTCCTCAGATCTTTTACCATTTGCATTTGTAGTTTCTTTTCTGTTAGTTACTACTTGCTGTTAAACATTGTATGTTTCGAATGGTAATATTAATAAAGTGACTATGCATTTTTTCTGAATTAATTATGTTGTTGTCACTCATTTACTGCATTGCACTGACACTTGCATTTTATTCACTCCACTTTATCACTATGATTAGCAAAGATTGGAGGAAGGATGATGAAACTGAATACTCATAACCGATGATCGTATTGCTTTCAGATAAAACCTTGCCGATGACGTACAAGGCATTGTTTCAAATTCCCTAAACACCGGAGAGATAAGGAAGAGAATCCCTTGTTAACCACTTCGAGCCGAGAAGCAGGAGTTTCTTTCGGACTTTTAAACCCTCGCATCTTAACCCGGGGCAGGGTAGTTGTCAGTTAGCTTGATCGAGCGTTCAAGTCTTATAGAGGAGTGTTGTCCTTCGAGGACCAATCACATCGTATTCCTCTCCAGAGGTCGTACCTCATCAACCACAATGGTTAAACCTCACCAACCAGGAGTGAAACAGTTATAACCCTTTCGGAGTAATCAAGACAGCCAGTGTCGCACGACTCGTTCCAAAAGAAAAAAAGGGAATAAGAAAGCCCGCTAAGTAAAAAAGAAAAGCTAGAAAGCAAATACTTAGGCAAAAATCAGGGCATCCCGCTGGACTTCAAAAGAAAAATCGAAAAGAACTCCGAAGAGTCAGTCCAGGCAAAAATTAGGGAATCAAAAGAATGAAAAAGAAAGGATATAAAAAGAAAAATCCTCAAACAAGGACAAAGTCGTGCGGACACAGGCACCGAAACGAAAAAGGAGTAACTGTCACTCCGAAAACCTTGTGAATTCTTTAACCAGTTGTTCCCAATGTTCAACATACCTCTCGAAGAGGCGAGCGCTCGAGCTAAGTTAACTGGACTTTAGGATCGGAGATCATCTCGTAGAAGGGGTGGGTACAAATCATAATTTGAGCCAAATGTCCTTTGTTTCACAAACCGTGAACCCGACCACGATACAACCCTTAAAAGACCTAATTGAGGCAAGGTTTATTCTGAAAGTGCGTTGCGATAAGGTTGAGTAACTTGACTCCTTCTTGATTTGCTAATCATATCCTTATTATATTTTTCACTGATCACATCAGCACTACGTTTGAACTCTTTGGTTCATTCGTCACTCACTAGCATGACACGTAAATGAGTGACAGTACAACATTTTTTCGAAATTTGCATGAACACTGCATTAAAATTACCATTCTTGAATAGACAATTTTAATTGCAGGTCAGTAGCTGATGCGGAGGAACTTCAACAGAGAATAGCCAACCGGGACTGAATCGTTAGCAGTCTGGATCAGAGTGGTATGCTGTGAAACCCTGTGAATCTGGGGCATTGACCTCCAGTGAGTGTGGAATCAGTTTGTCTGAGGACAAGTCCCGGAGTATCAGTTGATTATGGGGCAGTTTATGCAAGAAGCGGTTGATCGGAAGTGAATCTTCTCGAGACCCAATCAGGGGCAGTTATCCAGAATTCTTGCGATTTGGGCGCAGATCCCTCCAGTGTTCGATCAGAGCATGTTGAGTCGCTCATCGCTCGTTCAGGGGCAAACTACTTCAGAGATATTGAAGCCAACCATGCTGAGAGTTGATTAGTGGAGGATGAATCCTTCCGTTGTACAGGTGTTGGGGCAAGCCATCTGAAGATTGTCTTGTTGCCAGCTGTTTTCTGTTCAGAATGAATTATCCCCAAAGGCCGGATTGGGGCAAGTTGAATTGTACTGGGGCAAGTTGTTCAAATGAGTTTGTTCACCCTAGAAAGAATTGAGTGTCGGGGAGTCGCGCCATTACCCTGCCACGACCTGAGCCTTCTGAAGAAGCCTTGCTGTCAGGGGATTGTTATCCTACAGCCTAACCTGTTACTCGGCTCCATTATTGGTAGTCTGTATTCCCTGTGTCGACGTTGTTGAATCAGGATTGTTTCTCAGCAGAGATGTACAGTTTGAGATTGTTTCCCCTGTGCAGTTTGAGACTGCGGCAAATTGAAATGGCATTTATCCCTTATCAGAGTAGGGTCAAGATTAGCCTCGGTAGGGCGGGATTGATATCCCCGGCAGAGTATGGCCCTCCCAAGCATTGAATGTTGATTAGCCTGATGTGCTATTTTCCCAAGTGGGTTGAGACTGAAACCTTCCCTGACCAGCAGATTTGGGTTTATTTCCCAAGCAGTGGGACTGATGCAACGTTGTATCCCCACAGAGTCCGAGTTTGACTCCTTTCCCTCCGAGTCTAGGTCATTGACTCATTCCTCAAGCAGAGGTCGACGGTGATTCCCTCATCGAGTAATCTTTAGACGGGTAGATCTTGGTGTCAGCCAGAGAAGAGTTGTTTCTCAGCAGATTGCTTCGTACCCTATAAGGACTTAGGGTGTTCAAGAAAAGACCGTTCAGGGTTGTTTTCCTCGGTGAAGTGAGATTCAAGTGCAGTGATCGATTGTTATCTTCCGCAGATGTCATAGGTGCTTCCTTGATAGGATCAGTACATCTCCAACAGAGTTGTACCACGAGTGGCTAAGGATTGATATCCCCAGCAGTGTTGATACACGAGTACTCCTCAGACTTGATTGGTCCATCAGTATGTCCCCAGCACCGGGTCACAAGTGCAGATTTCGTAGAAATGTTCGGGTGCCGAAGTTCGTGTTTTCCCCAGTAAAGCCGCCGAAGCAGGATTCTTCCCCCAGCACCGGGTCACAAGTGCAGGTTTCGTAGGAAATTGTTCGTACGCCGAAGTATGCCGCGACTGATGGTGCCAGACTGAAGTCTCCCGCGGAATTGAGATTCCCCATCAGAGTCGTATTCTCTCCCGAAGCCGGATGATTCCCTCTTCCCCCAGTAGAGTGTTGGAACAGCTGATGCTGTATTCCCCTGCAAAGTTGTGCTCTCCCCCGAAGTCGGATGATTCCTGCTACCCCAGCGGAATTGAAATTCCTCATCAGAGTCGTACTCTCCAGTGAAGTAGAATAATTTCTCTCTCCCCGACTGAGTCCGTAGACCCCAGGAAAGCCGAATCCTTGGAAGCAGTTGGGAGCATGAGTGGATTTTCCCTAGCAGAGCATTGAACAGCCGATGTTGTATTTCCCCAGAGTTGTACTCTTTCCAGCGGAGCAGAATGGTTTCTCCTTCCTCAGCCGAGTTTGCAGATGTCCAAGAGAGCCGAATCCTTGGAAGGTGATCAGATCATGATTGGTTTTTCCCCAGTGGAGTGTTGAGCAGCTGAAGTTGTTTCCCCACAGAGTTGTTATCCCCAGAAAAGTAGCCATGGCGGCCCCGCAGTTTATTCTCGCGGTGGATATCGTTTCTCTCAGCAAGTCCAGGTTCTCGTAAAGCTTCGTTCCCTGCAGTAATCAGCTGAAGTTGTTTCCCCTGCAGCAGTCAATGGAAGATCATTTCCCCGGACGGAGTCCAATTGATATTGGCGTGTTCATGTTCTCCTCAGCCGGATGATTCCTCTATCGGAGTAGTTATTCCCCCTTTGACAGGAGGATTTCCCCCTCGGCATTTATTTTGCTGACGGGATCGCATCATTGTGCATGAGTGCATAGCATTTAGCATAGCATAGCATTTCCACCGTGTGGAGCATTGCCGAAGCATATGCATAATAAACATGATCTAGGTTGCTACCGTTCTTGTTTTGCAGGTGTTCCGCCGAAGGATCAGTTGCTCAGGATGATTCCTGACATTCTCCCCAACAAAGTAACTGGCTCAAGATGATTTTTGAGATCCCCAGCGAAGTCTTCAGGTCAAGATGATTCTCGAATCCCTCAGCAGGGCCGTTTGCTTAAGATGATTCTTAAGACCCCAGTGCAGTCTCCAGAGTTGGTTGCTCAAATTGATACTTGGAGTCTCCAGCTAAGATCGCCCAGGATGGTTCCTGAATCCCCAAGAGAGCCGAGTCCTTGGAAGTTGCTCAAGCCGTGATTGGTTTGTCCCTAGCAAGAGTTGCCCAGGACAATTCCTGGAATCCCCAACAGAATGAAATCTCCAGAATGGTCATCAGTTCAAGATGATTCTGAAGGTCCCCGACAGAGATATTTGTTCAAGAAGTCCTCAGCAGAGTTAATTCATCCAGAATGATTTCTGGACCCCTGGAGTAGAGTTGCTTGATAGTTCTTCAGATTCCGCAGCGGCGAAGCGTCATCCCCAGCAGGTTTTCCGACGGGAAAGTTGAAATCTCACTTGAAGACTCCATGATTGAAGTCTGACTGTGTTAATGAAGCAGTCATCTCAGCTAATGCGGAATGCCCTGATGGCATGATTAACCTGAGGGTCGAAGTCCGGCTGGTGCCCGGCAGTTTCTTTGAATGCCTAATGGCACGATCGACTACATATTACCGGTTACCGTGTGACCAATTCCCCGATGAAGTTTCTTCATCCTGATGGCGAGGTCAGATTAGGTGGTTGCCCAGCGGCGATGCGGGGTATTTTGATTGTCCGACGGCGATGTCAGATTTAGTTCTCCAGCGGCGATGTGGGGGTATTTTGATTGTCCGACGGCGATGTCAGATTTAGTTCTCCAGCGGTGATGTTGGGTATTTTGATTGTCCGACGGCGATGTCAGATTTAGTTCTCCAGCGGCGATGCGGGGTATTTTGATGGTCCGACGGCGATGTCAGATTTAGTTCTCCAGCGGTGATGTTGGGTATTTTGATTGTCCGACGGCGATGTCAGATTTAGTTCTCCAACGGCGATGCGGGGTATTTTGATTGTCCGACGGCGATGTCATATTTAGTTCTCCAGCGGTGATGTTGGGTATTTTGGTTGTCCGACGGCGATGTCAGATTTAGTTCTCCAGCGGCGATTCGGGGTATTTTGATTGTCCGACGGCGATGTCAGATTTAGTTCTCCAACGGCGATGTGGGTATTTTGATTGTCCGACGGCGATGTCAGATTTAGTTCTCCAGCGGTGAGGTTGGGTATTTTGGTTGATCGACGGCGATGTCAGATTTAGTTCTCCGGCGGTGATGTTGGATGTTTGTTTCCCCGAGTTATGGTTGTTCCTGACGGTGATGTCAGGTGGTTTAGTCTCCCAGCGGCGATGTTGGGTGTTCCTCAGAATTTTGTCTGCTTCTGACGGTGATGTCAGGTGGTTTAGTCTTCCAGCGGCGATGTTGGGTGTTTTGGTTGTTTGATGACAATGTCAGAAGAATTTAATGTGGATGACTGACGGCGATGTCAGATCAGTATCTCTCCAGCTAGTTGTCGTGCATCTAGTATTGCAGTATTCAAAGATTTGTTCCCCGCAGAGTATCGTGTGCTCGTGCAGTTGGCAAATTTTCGGGTTTACCGGTATTCAACCGTCTTGCACCTTGATTGGCTGATAGCCGTTCGCTTCTCACACAGTCAAGGTCAAGCCGTTTGAATAGGGGCAGCTGTGGCACCCCAAAATTTGACCAACATTTATTTATCCATCAAGTGTTTGAAGGTTGATACCTTTACCAGAAAGTTCAAGAAATCCTCAGAGGAACTGGTTGAAACCAAAGTTGTGTGCTTCATAACTTGAGAGTTGTTGGGTGTTCCTCAGATGATTCTAAGACTTTGAGAGTGAACTTGAAGCTTTGAGAAAGCCTATGAGATGTCTTGAAAGCCATCATGAAGCCCAGAGAGGTCATTGAGCAAGAATTCAGAAGATTCAGCCATGAATGGTAGAATTAGGGTTTTTGACTGGGTCAACCCTAGGTCAACTGAAGATTTGGAGAAGGTTGAGACCTAATATAGGAGACATGTGATCATGGAATGATGTATTGAGATACTATGAAGATGATTCCTAGACCAACTCATCATGATTGAGGAGTTTGAGAAGTTTTAAGCTAGGGTTTCTAAGGATTGTCAGTGTAAAATCCCCTAGTTTGATCCCTATCTTCCAGGCAGTTTTAGCTCAAGATGTGATTGTCATCTTCCCCACAACATGAATGTTGTAGAGCTTTTTCTTAGCTTTAATTTGAGTGGTAGAAGTCCTTGATAGGATGAGCAGAGATCAAGTTATGGTTTTGACAAATTACAGGTCATCTGAAGTATGTGAATCTGGGTCCTTGAAAGTCACCCAACTTGCAGACAACGTTTGCCCTAGTAGGATGATTCCTATGGTTTCTTGGTCAACATGAATGTTGAAGAGAATCTTCTTATCTTTCTAGAGAGTACTAGAAGTCCTTGATAGGATTTGTAGAACTCAACTTATGGCTTTGACAAGCCAAGGGTATTTTGGTCATTTTGGTGATTATAGGTCATTTTAAGCAAAGGCCATATCTCCTATTTCCAAGCCTCAAATGAAAAACTTCAAAACATCAAAGTTGCTCAAAATGACATTTTGAGTCTAAAAGAGTGGTCATGACATGCTGGAGAAGCTTGTAGCAAGAATTGACAAGAATGGGTGAAAATGACCTAAAAATGGCATATAAGTTAAATAAGTTCAAATTGGAAAATGGTTTGAGAGACCTACAAATCCAAAACAGGTCATATAATATATGATTTTGAGTCTAAACAACATTTTGGAAACAATGGTTTAAACACATTTTTGATTTGAGGCCTAAAAATGGGACTTGCTTTGAAAACCTATTACTTGCATAATAAGGTAACTTTGGAAAACTCAACATAAGGCAAGGATCAGCTGATTTTTCACACATACACTCCCAATATCTCATGTGAGGAGATTTTAAAGCAAAAACCAAGGGCTGTATGCATGAGAAGGGATGGATCCAATATGTCATTACATGATAACTTCCATGACTTTCTAGCACTTTCTATATGAATCTAGGATCTTCCACTGAAGTCTATATATTGAATGGATCATGATGAGGTTAGAGGTTGGCCAAGGTGGGAGAATTCAGTGGAGAGAGGGAGAGGAGAGAGTGATATTCAAAGGAATCTTCAATTACAAGCAAGCCACAATTCTTCCACTACAAGCTCTCATCATCAAAAGTCGTGCAAACAGAAAGGAGGTTGATACTTGAAGATCATTGTGAAGAGGAATCAAGCCCTAGATCGAGCTACATCCATACCTGCCATAGCCAACAAGCAGGTTGGTGTTTTCACTGCCATCTCCTTAATTATGTGTTAGATGATTAAAATTTTAGTGTAGAATTGTTAGGTTAGGTTATATGACCATTTTCAGAGAGTTTGAGAGCTTTGCATGGAGGTTGATGACAGATCATAGTTTCTTTCAAGATCAAGAATAGGTTGTGCATTGAGTTTTAATGATCATGGTATAGCTTAATGAAACCAGTGTGAGGTCATGAACAAGATAGTACCATTAATGCCAAGAATTACCAAGGTTGATATCAGAGTAAAGTGTTGGGACCAAGACATTCGTGCATTCTGTTCGTGAGATATAGGAGGTTTTAGTTGAAACTATGAGTGTAGTCTTGTTCCTGGTAGTTTTTAGGGCAATTTTGGTTTTTAAAGTTTTTGTTTTCATTAAGAGATGAGAGAGCACGAGAGGCATGAAGTTGCTTGCATGGATAGGGCAATTCTGAAAACCCTAGTTGTGTTGGAGAAGATGATCTCCTCACCGTTAGATTACTTCAAACTCATTGACCCAAAAGAATCATCCAACGGCCCATATTTGAAGTTGGAAACGGAGGGAAAGAATGAAGCTGCAACGCAGCGTTTCATTTAATCCAACTCTTGGGCCTCAGCAAAAGCGTGCTATCCAAACCCCCATAATGAAGCCCATTCCATTTTCAACTGAAATCCCTTGCTAAATGCACTGCGCGTCCTTTCTTTTTCTTTTAATTTTTTTGATTTAAATTCTGATTATACTGGGCTTAGGCGCATTTGATATTTGAACCCCCTTTCCTGGCCCATCTGAATAATTGAACTAGGCGCATCACTACTGACACCCCCCTCCTCATTTCATTTTAGTTTTTTAATTTCTTTTATTTTCTTGCATCTTATAAAATTCATAAATAATTGGAAATTGAATATTTTTAATTGCTTGTTTTTGCATCATGTTAGCATTTCTGTCTAGAAAATTAGTAGATAATAAAATTAGAATTTTATTTTCATTTTATATTTTTTGCATATTTTTCTTTTAAATAGCTTTTTAGTGATTTTAGGTTTATACTTGATTTTGTTGATTTTAGTTTAGGAGCTTCCCTTTAGATTTAGGGTCCATTCCTTTTAGGATGTTTAACCTAGGGTATTAACTTGCATATAGGATTTAATTCATGATTTTTAGGATCAAATTTGAATAGCTTTATTAAATAACATTAGCATAACCAAATTAGGGTTTTATGAAGCATAGTTGAATTTGAACAATTTTGTTTTAGGCTTTATAGGGCAATTTAGTCTATGGGGAATATATGGGACTTAAGGGTAGTTATGTAGGGTCCCCTAGAATTTATATTAGGAATTAATAGAATAATATACTATTTTTAGTTGATTTTTGAATTGAATGATTGTTT
Source organism: Lathyrus sativus (assembly GCA_963859935.3). Lineage (NCBI taxonomy): Eukaryota > Viridiplantae > Streptophyta > Magnoliopsida > Fabales > Fabaceae > Lathyrus > Lathyrus sativus. The sequence goes on along the minus strand of OZ012735.1, from coordinate 562,533,835 downwards.
GTGTGGCCTTTAGGGCAAGTTTTGTTAGTTTGCTTTGCTTTGGGGTATTCCTTTGATTGGGGGAGCTTGGCATCTCATTGTGGGGGCTTAGTGGAGAATACTAGAGGATTGGAGGAGCTTGGATTGAAGGCCTGGTTTAGGAGCTTGCTCTCTTTCTATGAGGTTTGAGACCCTGGAGTCTGAGGGAAGTTCATGGTACTTTCCTGAGGAAGGCACTATGGATGTCTTTCATTCTTTCTTCTCACCTCTTTCCCAAGTATCCAATGATGTTGGAGCCTTCATGTGAGTTTAGTTTCTCCTGAGGAGGAATGTAAACTGATCACAGTTGTTGAGCCACATGGGATATGATTCCTAAGTGGAAGCCCCCTAGTACTTTCCTGAGGAAGGCACTATGGGTCTGTTCACTTAGTTCCCTTAGTTCATATAGGATTTCTCAAGTATCCAATGATGTTGGATCCTTCATGTGAGTTTAGTTTCTCCTGAGGAGGAATGTAAACTGATCACAGGTGTTGAGCCACATGGGATATGATTCCTAAGTGGAAGCCCCCTAGTACTTTCCTGAGGAAGGCACTATGGGTCTGTTCACTTAGTTCCCTTAGTTTTTGTAGGATTTCTCAAGTATCCAATGATGTTGGAGCCTTCATGTGAGTTTAGTTTCTCCTGAGGAGGAATGTAAACCGATCACAGTTGTTGAGCCACATGGGATATGATTCCTAAGTGGAAGCCCCCTAGTACTTTCCTGAGGAAGGCACTATGGGTCTGTTCACTTAGTTCCCTTAGTTCATATAGGATTTCTCAAGTATCCAATGATGTTGGAGCCTTCATGTGAGTTTAGTTTCTCCTGAGGAGGAATGTAAACTGATCACAGTTGTTGAGCCACATGGGATATGATTCCTAAGTGGAAGCCCCCTAGTACTTTCCTGAGGAAGGCACTATGGGTCTGTTCACTTAGTTCCCTTAGTTCATATAGGATTTCTCAAGTATCCAATGATGTTGGAGCCTTCATGTGAGTTTAGTTTCTCCTGAGGAGGAATGTAAACTGATCACAGTTGTTGAGCCACATGGGATATGATTCCTAAGTGGAAGCCCCCTAGTACTTTCTTGAGGAAGGCACTATGGGTCTGTTCACTTAGTTCCCTTAGTTCATGTAGGATTTCTCAAGTATCCAATGATGTTGGAGCCTTCATGTGAGTTTAGTTTCTCATGAGGAGGAATGTAAACCAATCACAGTTGTTGAGCCACATGGGATATGAGTCCTAAGTATAAGCCTCCTTGTGCTTTCCTGAGGAGGGCACTATGAGTCTGCCTACTTAGCTCCCTTTCTTTTGTAAGCTTGTTTGAAGCTTGAAGACTGGGATTGATTTCTTTTGATTAGGGTTTTGCTTTAAGGCTATGCTTAGAGGTAGATTAGGGTTTTGTTTTAGGGTTAGGATTAGGGAGAGATTAGATGTAGATAATTTCTTTCTCAAGCATGGATGGCATTTCATTTCTTTTATCTGTATGACTGCAGTTTACTGTTTATTGCTTGATAGCATGTTGTTTATTTTCCAGTATGATACTGTTATTTCATGACTGGCTTGAGGTCGAGACGAGCTTGTGGAGGCTGAAGCCCCACACACATTTCCTCCCTCACTTGCATTGCATGCATTTTACTGTTAAGCTGATGCTTTGTCTGTTTGGTGTATCATTGACATGATCCCTTAGGACTCTCATTTCCTTTTATAAGGATTTGAGGATAGACTTTTAGGTTGAAACCTATGCATGACAACATCTAGGAGTTCCCTGTTCAACCTCAACCATAGGATGAATCCATGGCATGATAACAGTAGGACTTGATAGTCTCCTCCTAGTTGGGCCTGTTCTCTTCTCCTCTCAAACAGTTCAAGATACAGTAATCATGAATGATTTCTCTCGTACGTTACGAGCCTTAAGCTATCTGAGAAAGGATTGTGGGAGAGTTCCTTTTCCACAGTCTGGATGTTTAGTATGGTACCCTTTGGGTGACATGCGACGCATTCACTCTCAGGTCATAGTCTCTAGTGCGGTTGAAATCGCAAACACAATAAAAAACACTTCTTTCAAAATAGGAAATAAACCGTAGTTTCCCGAACTACATGAGCTCTGATCTCTCATGCCTGTTGAGAGTACGTAGGCACAAGATGGCGAAGTCTTGGCGAGCTACCTTCCCCCATAACCCTTCGTAGGCCGAACTACGTTGACTCTGATTTCTCATTCTCTGATGAGAATACGTAGGCATAAAGTGCGACGCTTTGCCGAGTCATTTTTCTTTTCTTTTTCAGCCAACCTTGATAGGTAGATAGATTATAACCAACCCGTCCAAGTAAACAAACAAGCGTGGATCCCGTCGAGTACGACGGACGTGAGGGGTGCTAATACCTTCCCCTTGCGTAACCGACTCCCGAACCCAGACAATGGTTGCGATGACCTTGTCTTACCCTTTTTCGTTAGGTTTTTCCGATCGTTTCCTTTCCTCTCTGAGGGATAAATAACGAAAGGTGGCGACTCTTCTGTCATGCCGGCACCTTATTTCGCGCAAGCGACAGATTGCCCTTTGGGTTGTGTCTTTTTTCTTCTGATTCTGGTGTTCAGCCATTGTTGAAGTTAGGAAGGAAACGTTCTTAGGAGGAAAGGGATATTTGGGGAGAAAAAGAACGCAAGAGTTTTGATGGGAATTGAAAAGATTAAAAATGATGCCTAAAGAAGTTATTTATATGAAGTATTGGAAATCAAGAGTTTTTCATCATAAGTGGCTAAAGTTAGTGGGCCACGTGTGTGGCCTGAGGTGGAGAAATAAGGGTGGCAGTTGTAACCTCCATCCTTAGGCTCTAAAAGAATGATGATGATTTATGATTTTTGTGAGTTCCCAGAAATTTTCCATGATGACCCATGACGTGAGGAACGTGCGCAAAGGTGGCGAAGCAGTTACTTGCGTGTTTCGTCTATTTTCCTTTTCTCTTTCTTTCCCTTTTCATCTTCCCAGGAATTAGTCGGCTAAAACACATGATTGACATGTGTTAGTCGAAATAGCAGCGTCGAATTAGATGTTGTCAAAAAAATGCGCTTTTTCTACATAAGTGTCGAAAAATACATTTTTTGGGGGCAATTTGTTAGCTCCTAAATTCGAAACCTCTTGCAAGTTGATATATTTAATAAAATGGCATCAAAATCTCGCTAGAGATAAAAGCTGATCAAAGAGTCCAAGGTCTACGAAGAAGAAGTGTCGAAACATTTGGACAGCTTTGGGAAAAATCATGAAACGTCGAAGGGTCATGCTTCGACCGAGACATTGCTTGATGACTATCTTAAAGATTTGAAATTCAAATAAATTGGAGGGAGTAGTTTCATTCGCTAAATGACTAAGAGGACACGTGGCACCCGGTGAGCGAATGACTCCATGCATCACGACATGTGTCGAATGATGATGGTTTGGGAAGTTATTGTTAGTTATTTCTTCTATAATAAATAGGAGTTTTAGAGATTGAATTAGGTGTTGTAATTTACTTTTGTACAAGTCACTCCTGTAATTACTCCAAGTATCCGTGTGTAGAGAAAGACAGTATCAAGGAGAATGTACGTGATGTAAACACACTGTGTTTTACTTTTCAATGAAGTTTACTTTGTCCTTTTACTTTTATTAAGTTTCTTTACCTTTTCGCCATAGTTTCCAGTTTTTATGCATTCTTACTTTACCTTTAACCCATTTCTTCCTTTAAAGATTTCTATTTCTTTCTATCCAAATTTTTATCTCCTTCCTCTCTTCAGTCTAATAAACAATTCTACCCTTAAGACTTTTCACCCAATATTGTCGAAGTGTGTAACTTAGACAGATTCTAGAAAACGAAACCTTTTAGCACATGTTCTAGGATCAATCTGATCGATCCTGTGAGTCACCAAAGTTAGATTTGGAAGATCAGCGGTTGTTTTCTGATTTTCAAGGGAAACACGTACATAGAGAAATTAACAATGTGTCGCAACTACGAAAAATACCCGGCGAAAAACAGAAGAGTCGCCACCTTTCGTTATTTATCCCATAGAGAGGGAAGGAAACGATCGGAAAAAACCTGACGAAAAAGGGAAAGACAAGGTCATCGCAACCAAGTCTTGATTCGGGAGTCAGTTACGCAAGGGGAAGGTATTAGCACCCCTCACATCCGTCGTACTCGACGGGATCCACGCATTGTTGTCTATCTAAAAGGGTGTGTTAAAACTATCTAGCTAAAGGTCAAGGGAAAAAAAGAAAAGAAAAGAGACTCAGCAGAGCATCACAACTCTGTGCCTACGTATTCCCTCGTGCAATGGGAAAGTCATATTCAACGTAGTTCGACTAACTACGGGTGAAAGGGGGAAGGTTGCTCGCCAAGACGTCACGTCTTGTGCCTACGTACTTTCATCTGGTATGAAAGATTAGAGCAAACGTAGTTCGGGCTAAAAAGAACACCGGTTAGTTCAAAAGTTTTTAGGCCCGAGTAGGGTTAACAAGTAGTTCTAGCAGTTGGTGTATGCAGGTCGACCATTGGAGACTTAGGCGTTACCGTTTGCAGTAGAACTAAAAGCTAACAACACTCTTTTATCTAAAAAGATTTTCCTGATTAAGATCCCGAAGGATGAAAAAGGTTTGAAGTGTTTTTGTGTTTTTTAGAGAAGAAGTGTTTTGAATTTGAGTGTTTATAATGTATGTTGTACTAAAGTCTAAAACCTATGAGCGAATGCGTTGCATATCATCCTAAGGACGTATACTAAACACTCTAGGCAATTGAGAGGTGGCCCCCCAATGACCATTTCCCAAGTATAAGGCTCATGGCACAACATCCATTATCTTTATTAAGTATGTTAAGATTGTTTGAAGATGAGAAGAGAAGAAAGGACCACTAATGAGAGACTAATCAATCCTAAAAGTTGTCATGCAAAGTGGACTTAGAGTTTGGATACACAAAGGAACTACCTAATATCATGCATGATTAAGCACCTAATGTCTATCATAACCTCAAGAGGTTAGAGAACTTATGGGGAGCATGGCAAAGAAAAGCAAAAGAAGAAGAAGAAGAAAGAACATGCAAATGTAAACATGCAAACATAACATGCACAAGTAGAATGAAAGTGGGAGGAAAAAAGTGCGGGGCAGTAGCCTCCACAAGCTCATCTCAACCAAGCATGCATATGAGAATTCAATAAAAGAAGAGAGAAATAAATGCACAAGATGATATCAAACAACAAAGAAAAGCCACACAAAAATGCACCAAAAGTGGGATGAAATGACCCAAGTCAACCAACATCAACCACAAGTGCCAAAAGCCAAACCAAATAAAATGAAAAGAAGCTCAAAACAAAAGTAAGGATGGGAGGCCATATGAGGACAGAAAGGAACTCATAATATGCACTCAACCATAATCATCACAAACAAAGTGCAAAAGAAAGCACAAAGGAGTCCTCAAGGATTCATCATTTTAGGTATGCTTCAAGTACCTCCTAAGGAGGGACTAAGATACCTTAAATAAGACTCCAAAGTCATGGGACATAATGAGATATGAGAGAAGAGAGATCAAAAGAAAAAGCAAAACAATCAAAGGAAAATGCAAGAAAAAACATAAGGGAAAGCAAGCATGCATCACTTAGAAACCCTAACTAAAAGCTCAAACGAAAACAACCAAATGAGCAAGCAAAACAAAATGTTATGACCTAAAAATGACCAAGCATCATCCTTAACATGTTAGCAACATGAACCAAAAGGAATTGAGGGCTCAAAGGATCCATAAATGTCATATCCAAGACAAACTAGGTCAATGTGTATGTATGAACCTCCCTTGGAGGTAACTTGACTTGCAAGTTACCTCAAAATTAGGAAAATGGTTCAAAAATGATCAAATAAAATGCAAAAAGCACCTAAACATGTTGGCAAACAGAATCCAAGAGATCAAAATCAAAATCAATTCACAACACCACCAAAGAAATTGATTCACAAGGGTGTTCCATTGTGAATGAGGATTGTCGAGGGTCAAATGAAATGCAACAAAAGTCAAACCAAAAGTCAACCAACATGGGAAAATGGTCCTCAAAAATTCATCAACTCATCATGGACATGAGGATGAATTTCCAGACATTTGATCAAAAAGAGATGGAAGAAACAAATAAAAAACAAACACATGTCAAGATTTAAATCAAACAACACACTTCCAATGTTTAATTCCGTTTTTAATTGAAAATAAATCCAAAAAATAAAATAAAAAATTTCCTAAAAATAATAGACATCTCAAAGTGTCCAGAAACTATATTTTGTGGAATTTTTGGGTCATTGGAAGTATTTTATTTGATTTGAATCTAAACAGATAGAAAACAAAATAAAACAACAAAATAAAACAAAATAAAAAAAACAAAGGTGCAAATAGTAAATAAACAACGTGCAAAACCAAGTTGGGCCCAAACAGGGGGTGCCAAAAGCATCAGAGGCCTAATCCAATTAAATTCAGTCATACAAGCGAAACCCAATCACAGCCACACGTTCACGAGACCAGTCAACGATCTAAGGGTTAAAATCATGACACGCGTGCATCAGAATTTTAACATAAAACAAAAACGAATCTCAGCCTTCCAATCTAAAGACTAGTCCATGATCTGATGGTTGTGAGGTGCGCACATGAAACACATCGTTTCATTAAAGCCAGGTCAATGATATATTGACCACACAATACACTCAAAGTCAAGCCATCCAAAGGGTGAGGTGATGCCACGCCAGCTAAACCAATTCAGCATAAAAAACAAAATTTTCTCAGCCGTGAGATCAGGTCCAAGTCCAAATTCCAAACGTGATCTAAGGGCCATGAGCATGCCACAACTTCATCATTATTTAAACATGAAACAAGTGGGAAAATTATAGACGGTGGCAAGGGATTTGCAAACGGCGGCCGGAGAGAGCTCTGGTCGTCTTCAACCTCTGGTTATGAACAGTGCCATCTCTAAAAACTCCATGAAACATACAATTAAATATACCAATCGAATCCTCATGCTACATACATCATGAATACAACATTCATTTTCATTTTCAGTCCAAGAATAAACCAAATCGCAAACAACAAGTTGGAAACTCAAATCACAAAAGTTCACAAACAGCAATAAATTGTATCCAAAAATGATCTACACAGCTCATAGGTCACAAACATACAAAAATAGCATGCTAATTCATCATGAACAGAGAGAATTGTTGAGAAGTGATTTACCTAGTGGAGAGCTTCCATTGAGCCTTCAACTCTTGATGAAGCTTGAAGGAAAACACCCAGAAACAATCCTTAACCTTCACTGAAACTGTTTGAGTGCTTAATTTGGCTTGAAATTGATTTAATCTAGAAATTCGTATCATTTTTTCCTCATCTTTCTCAACTGTGTTCTCTCTCAATTCTCCTCCAAATTCTCCTCTGATGCATTGCTCATGATCCTGAGATTATATACGATGGATTGGTGAAGATTTGGAGCCCAATTACAGCCCTTAAAAGCCCAATCAAATTTCAATTTTCTTTGTGTTGGTGAACTTGCAAAACCGTGTATATGGAGCTGCACATGCCTCAAACTTTATTCCATTAACTTGCACACGGGGTGAATTGATCACATGGCCAAGAATTGCCCCTTGTTTTGATCTTATGGTTGAATTTGCACTTGTTACTTCATGGTGAAGCAAGCATGAAAATGGCCATGAAAATGAATTCAAATCTCAAATCCAAAATTGGCATTGTGCTTAGGATGTGACTTGCACTCAAAATATGCACAAACTTGCACAAAATTGATCCCAAATGAATTTAATTGGATTTTCTCCTTTTAATGCCTTTTTCATGAAATTTCCTTCATCCAATCTTCCATCTAAGCCAAATCAATGGTTGCTTGATGTTTGGTTGAGCAAATGACCTCATTTGGAGCATGTTTCATGTTGAGAAATATTTCATTTGAAGTGTGCAAGATAGTGAAATGGACCTATAATGAAAATGACTTGTAATCTTACTTTTCCAAAATACCCCTGCCTTGCAAGCCTTATAACTTGAGTTCTACAAATCCGATGAAGGACTTCTAGTACTATTTAGAAAGCTAATATCATGAGGAACAACTTTCATGTTTGGGTCAAAGTGAAGAGAAACACCCTTCTAGGTAAAAAATGTCTTGGAAGTTGGTTGACTTTTGTTGACCAAAATCACATTCATCTGAGGACCTGTAACTTGTCAGCATCATAACTTGAGTTCTAGAAATCAGATGAAAGACTTCTAGTACTCAAACGAAAGCTAGATACATGCTCTACAAGTTTCATGTTGGGGTCAAGATGAGATGAGACTTGTATCTTGAGATAAGTGGTCTTGAAGTTGGACACTAAACAAGGGATTTTACACTGAGAACCCTAATTTAGTAACTTCTCACACTCTTGATTCTTCTTGATTCGATCTTGAAATGATATATTAGACATCTCAACACAAAATTCCATGATCACAAAGACTTGGAATTGAGTCTTAATCTCCTTCAATTTCACAGTTGACTGAGGGTTGACCAGATGAAAACCCTAGATGCACCACTCTTGACTGTGGCTTCTTCCACATGTCATAACAACTTGAACAAGCTCCAACATGGCTCTCAAAGCACTCAATGATATTTCTCAGCATCCCATATCCATAATCATGAATTCACAATCCTCTGATGATCTTCAACTAACCTCCAAGTTATGAGCTGATCCACATACACTCATCCACTCTTTCACAAAACTTTGACCACTTCTTGGTGACTTGATGACCACCCATGCTTGAGTAAAACCCCTTGCTTAGGCTCGACACCCCTGGTGACCTTCTCTTGCCATGCACAACCTCTTGATCCCCTGCTACATGAACAATGATATGCAATGCAAATGCTAGAACAATGCCAAGAAACAAAAGCCAGCTAAAGAAAAAGGTTGGGCAAATTTTGGGATGCAACACAAAGGTAGGACAAATTTGGAGTATGACAGATGCCCCTATCTAATTACCTTGAACCCGAGAAAATGAGATACTGTGTGGAGTTCATTTTTAAGATAAAAGTCAATTAGATACAATAAGATCCCAAAATTTTTCTACCAAGAGGAAAAATGCAGAATTAAGGTAGAAAGAGAAAGTAGTGAAAAAACAATGAAATAAAGGAAGAACAAGTTTAATAGCAAAGCTTTGTAGTGGAAAAGCTCATAGGAGACTTTTTAGGGTAACCTCTGCTTGGGGAGCAACAAAAGCAAAGATGTTAGACGATGGCGTGGATCTAGAAGGGGGGTTGAATAGATCGCTTGCTTAAAAAGAGTCGGCGCTACCAATTAAAATTGGTCTTTAAAAATTGTTTAATTTGCGGAAGCTGGCCGAAGAACTATACTGTCTATAACGAACTGTTACTAGAAAACCAGATATGCGTCAAGCCTATGGAATCCGATAACGAGTAATGAGAATCACTACCCTAGTCACATTATCAATTTGATTTAGCTCACAATGTGGTATGACTAGTTCCAATGCCTTAAAATATTCAACAATAAATGGGCAGCACACAAGGCTTTTGGTTCAGACAATTTATCAAACACTTGGCGTGCAAAGCACAACAAGTGAGTTCCGCTTTGAGTGAGTAGCTCAAGTTTCCTCGTACAATCAAGGATTGTAATAGATTCAAAATCAGTTTAGCACTACTCAAATTGGTCCTAAATTGATATAATTATTTGCACTAAAATCCACAAATATTAAGCAATGTAAAATGTAAGACAAAAGACGCAACAATTTGTTGAGGCAGTTCCCCCGTCGTCCTCGCTTCAGGGTACGTCTGCCCTCAATTCTAACAATAGAATTGAGACCTTATAATATAAATTTAACCTGTTGTAGAAATGTTTATACAAGAATTGAATAGCAATCAAACAAACGAACACCCTTGTTGTTGTAGATGTTATCTCCTCTTGCCCCTTGATTCGAGTCGAATCAAGTCCTTCGACAGCTTGTGAATAAACCTTCAATTACAACTCTATGTTTGAACAACATTCCGTCTTCAAACCCCAACCTGGCTGATTTCAATCACTCGCGTGTCGAACCCGAAACTCTCCTTCACAATCATCCGTTTACCGTTACTAAATCGTCGGAACCCACCGCTCCTCGATTACCTTCACTCGGCTGAATATGTGTTGACAAGAATCGTGCAAAAACCCAAAATTCAGAGAATCTTGGAGGACAAAACCCTAGAGGTTTTATTCAAGAAAAACTTGTCAATTCCTCAACCCGAACCAGATTACCCAATCAACGGCTTCGAACGTTATCACCTCAAACAATGCATAATGCACAACAAAGATTATTTTGTGTGATTGTTGTGGTATGCTATGAAGAAAATGAAGATGATGAGAACTGAATTGACACCTATTTCACTTTTCATGTTTTTCTCAATATTATTGATTCTTATGAAGTGAAAAAAGCAACTGAATATTTATATCAGACAAAAACTGTTATAACTGATAAAACCATATTTAAAAAATAATAGACAAATCAGGAAATATGCATAAGACAGCGAGCGGTCGACCCATGCAGAGTGCAGGATCGACCTGAGCTAACTTGAGGAAACTGATTGTGCAAAACACACAGCTATGCATCGACCGGAACAAGGCATGCGTCGACGCATAGCCTGAATTCTTGGACAAATGGAAATGCCAACAGTATGCGTCGACCGGTAGGTCGACCATATCTAACCCGAAGAAAATGCAGGATTAAGACACATATCATGAGTCGATCGGAGCAGAGTTTTGGTCGACTCAAAGACCTGAAATTTTAGAAAATGCCTAATTTCATACTTTTGATTCTCTTAGATGATACCTATGATAGACCAATGAAGTTTAACTCATATGACGCATATTTTGACAACTCTATATGCAACACTCGAGATATTTTATGCAAGCAAATAGATCATGAGAAATAAGGTATGCTCATGAAACATGGTGATAACGCCCAACATCTATTCTTCTATGAAGCAACGTTTTGACATCATCGAAACACGTATATCTTGTATATGAGGCTTTGCCCTCACATACTCCCCCCTTTTGATGATGGCAAAATACGTAGAACCTGTCTATATGATATCCGACATTATCTTCCCCCTTGCTTGATGCCTTGATTCCTACTTACTCATGTGTGATAAATGCGACGTCTTCATTTTTGATCTTTATGGTTCTACTAAACAGCTTAACATTTCTCCCTCTTTGACAACATCAAAAAGAAAGAAATCATTGTCAAGAAATGATAAAAAATAATAGATGCTCATATCAAAACACGTACAACAGGAAAAACATTAACATATATTCATACATAACGCAGTTAATGAACAAAGAACAAAGAGATAAATATCATCAGCATAGACAAAAATAGTAAGTTTTGCTAGAAAATACACACAAGAATGAGAGATAAGTTGATGATTCATGACATAGACACATTAGATAGCCTTAATACAAAGCAATGAGCACAATAACGAAAACAAAATGATGAAATGCAATATGTAGAATGCATAGCCTTCAAGGTCTTCTCCCCCTGAAATGATGGCCTCTCCCATGATACGGATACGACGGAGGTGGTTGAGCATCGGCTCTTTCGGTAAACTCCAAAACCGATCTATTCAAGGTATTGAAGCTTGTGGCAAGAACTCGGTGCTGATTTGCAGTTGTTTCCACCAGACCATCGAACCGTTGATTGATATTAGAGGCGAATGCGTTGAAATTTTTAGTAGGCGTCTCAAATTGACTATGAAGTTGTGAGAGATGCTCATCCTGAGCATTCATGAAAGCACGTTGTTCTAATTGCATAGACCTCATCATCTCAAGGAGTTCGTCAGAATTTTGTTGCGGTTGATTTTCATCCTGAACCCATATATAACCCATCATTGTAAGAGTCTTTTGAAAAAAAATCTTGATCTGAAGTGAGAGATCTATATGGAATCCCCAGAATCGTGACGTTGGCCTTATTCAAAACCTCTTGAATGAAGGTGCCATATGAAAGAGCGGTACCTCGACCCGAGTATCTAAGGGCATACATCCTACTAGCAATATAATAAGGCCAACTAATTTTGATCCTTTTCTTCAAGATGTAGATCAAATGGACTTCGGCCTGATCAACTCGAGAAAATCCTCCTTTATTAGGTCGCCGAATGCGCGCCAAATCCATTGCAGAATTCTATCCATAGGTTTCAATTTACATTTACTGATAGTTTTCGAAAATAAATCACTTGCCACAATATCAGCTGCATACGGCTTCTTCAGCATTGATTTCAAAGCTTCTTTAAACTTGTAGCCATCAACCGTGTTGGTGTCAGTGGCCTTAACGTTAGGTGTATCAGACACGGGAGTCGTATCAAATAGTTTCTACCAAACAGCATTATTGACACAAACCTTTGTATCTCCGACCTTCGTTTGAAACCCAAAACTATGAAACTTACCATGAAGACAAGTGTAGAAGATCCACACAAGGTCTTCGTTGTATATCGTATTTCACTCCAAAAAATTGTTAAACCCTTGAAATCAAGAAGGCTAATTACCTAAGGAATGTGCATTCTCTCAGCAGAGAGTCGATAGTAGGCATGTTGCTTTACCACAGACCGATTGCTGAAGTTTTTGGCGAAGCTTTCGGCAAATTCAGGAGGAACTAGAGATACGGCGATTGCAAGAAGAGCTGTAGAAGAAGGTCCTGCAGAGGAGGAAGCTCTTGTGGATCTTTTACCGGTAACTTTTCGGGTAGCCATGGTTTTTGTTTTCAAAGAGGAGAGGAGAAGATTTAATGATGATGATTTCAAATGTTGGATAGAAATCTTAAAGTGGAGAGTTGTTTATGACTTTGCCCCTTTTGAAGTAGATTCTAGGTTTTGGGAAGAGAAGAATAGTAGAATAGCCTTTGATGTAGGTATCAAGTTTCTATGCAAATGTCATAATGCACATGTGTTTAAAACATTTAAGCAATTTAAGTGGGAAAATTAACAGTTTTTCAGAGAATTTTTCAAGGAAATCGCGCGATGCGTCGACGCATACTGTGTTTAATAAATTCACTTTCAAAAGACAAGAGGTATGCGTCGACCGGTAGGTCGACCTGAGCATACCCGACTTAAATTCAACTTAGAAATCATTTTTGTGAGTCGACCAGACCTTGCTTAGATCAACTCATGCAAGTAAAACTAGCAAATATTAACATTTTTGATCATATGGACATATATAAACACATAGATAAACAGCCAAAACATATTTTAAGCATTCAAAGAAGTAACATACATTCAATATGACATATATGACAAATATAGAGTTAAGGAAGGATATTACCTCAACTCCAAATATAGCTAGATGAACAACATATACTTTCAACATCTTCAATTGTTAGATATCTGGTAAACAAAGTATATATAGACATAGACATATATAATGTATAAGAAATTTGACTAAACACGATTCAAAGTATCCAGAATACCTAGTTCCCATCGGATATGAAAGAAAGGCTCAGTAGCAAGAGGTTTTGTAAAAATATCAGCTAAATGATTTCTAGTATCAACATGTTCAAAAACCACATCGCCTTTCTCCACATGATCCCTAAGGAAGTGGTGTCGAATTTTGATATGTTTGGCGCATGAATGCAGCACAGGATTTTTTGTAAGATTAATGGCACTCGTGATATCACAGAAGATCGGAATACACTCAAGTTTGAGATTAAAATTGAGCAATTGTTGCTTAAGCCATAGGACTTGAGTGCAACAACTGCTGGCTGCGACGTATTCCGCTTTGGCGATTGACAAAGCAATAGAAACCTGCTTTTTGCTATGCCAACTTACCAAAGAGTTTGAAAATAAGTGACATGTCCCACTAGTTCTTTTCCTATCCGATTTGCACCCAGCAAAATCAGAATCGGAGAATCCAACCAAGGAACAATCATTTTCCTTCGAATACCATAGCCCATACTTTGGAGTACCCGAAAGGTATCTAAGTATGCGCTTAACTGCTTTTAGATGGAATTCTTTAGGAGAGGATTGATACCTAGCGCACATGCAAACACTAAACATAATATCGGGTTTAGAGGCAGTAAGATAAAGAAGAGATCCGATCATACCTCGATATCGTTTTACCTCTACATCCTTACCACTTTCATCTCGACTGAGATATGCACATGTTGGCATTGGTGTGTCAATGGCCTTGGAGTTTGCCATGTCAAACCGCTTGAGAAGCTCAAGATAATATTTTGTTTGGCTCACAAAGGTTCCTTCCTCAAGCTGCTTGATTTGTAATCTGAGAAAATATGTGAGCTCCCTCATCATACTCATCTCGAATTCTCCTTGCATTAGATTAGAAAACTGTCTTATGAGATTCATGTTAGTTGATCCAAATATAATATCGTCAACATAAATTTGCACCAAAATTAAGTGTTTTCCTTGACGCTTAATGAAGAGGGTTGTGTCGAACTTGCCTCTTGAATACCCTTGATCAAGTAGAAACTGGCTTAGACGTTCATACCAAGCCCTAGGGGCTTGCTTGAGTCCATACAAGGCACGTTTTAACTTGTATACGTGATCAGGATGTTCATGAGACTCAAAACCCGAAGGTTGGGCAACATAAACTTCTTCATTTATATAGTCGTTAAGAAATGCACTTTTTACATCCATTTGAAACATCTTTAAATTTTCACCCAAGCGAAGGCAAGTAAAAGGCGTATAGCCTCGAGTCAGGAAACAGGCGCATAAGTTTCCTCATAGTCGATGCCTTCCTCTTGGTTATACCCTTGCGCGACTAAACGTGCCTTGTTGCGAGTTATTACTTCGTTTTCGTCTAGTTTATTTCTAAATACCCATCGGGTGCCAATTACAAGGTCCCAAACCTCATTTCTCTTGAACTGGTTAAGTTCCTCTTGCATAGATAAGAATCAATGTTCATCGAGTAAGGCTTATTTCGGGTTTTTAGGTTCTACCTGAGAAACGAAAACGAAATGATAACAGAAATTACTTATCTTTGACCGAGTCATCACCCCCTTTGATATATCACTGAGGATATTGTCGATAGGATGGTCTTTGGAGGACTTCCAAGCTGGAGGAAGTTCATCTTTTTCAGACGGATGAACTACCTCAGTTTCTTCATGACGGACATCTTTTTCTTCCTCAATTTTGGCTAGGTCGGGTTGATCAATTCCCGGCTCGGCACTTTCGAGTATGTCTTCCGAAGATACACCTGCACCATGAACAACACTACCTTTTCTAACATCTCTCAGATAAGATTCATCAAATGTTACGTGTACAGACTCTTCAACAGTAAGTAATCTGTTATTGTAAATTCTATAGGCTTTGCTTGACTGAGAGTATCCGAGGAAGATACCTTCGTCGGCCTTGGAATCAAATTTACCTAAGCTTTTCTTTCCATTATTCAACACAAAACACTTACAACCAAAGACATGTAGGTGAGACACATTTGTCTTGCTCCCTTTTAAAAGTTCATACGGTGTTTTGTTTAGAATTGGGCGGATAAGCACCCTAGTCAATACATAACATGTCGTACTTATGGCGTTAGCCCAAAAATACTTAGGTAATGCACTTATATTTATAATGGTTCTCCCTAACTCTTCGAAAATACGATTTTTGTGCTCCACAACCCCGTTTTATTGAGGGGTACGCGGAGCGGAGAAGTTATGATCAATACCGTGTTTACCGCAATATTCCTCAAACAAATGGTTCTCAAACTCACCTCCATGATCACTCCTAATTGATATTATGTTTGTGTTTAATTTGTTTTGAGAAAGCTTAGCAAATTTTTCAAAGGTTGCGAATGTATCACTCTTGCTAGCCAAGATAGTCCAACAAAATCTCGAAAGGTCATCGACTATTACAAACCCATAATAGTTACCACCTAGACTTTTAATTCTAGATGGCCCAAATAAATCCATATGGAGAAGCTCAAGAGGTCTCGTAGTTGAAACGATATTTTTAGATTTAAAAGAGATCCTCGTTTGCTTTCCTATTCGGCAAGCATCACAAAGGAGATCCTTGGTAAACTTAATTTGGGGCAGGCCTGTGACTAGATCTTTTGAAACTACCTTGTTTAGTAAGTCAAAATTGACATGTACTAAACATCTATGCCATAACCATGAGTCCTCACTCATTGTCATGAGAAATTTATCACTTTTCAATGATACTTCATTCAAATCCAGCATATAGACATTGTTTACTCTTAGACCTTTAAACACATCTTTCATTTCATCATTATGCTCAATTAGACAACAATCTTTTGAAAACGATACTTTGTATCCTTTGTCGCATAATTGGCTAATGCTAATGAGATTATGTTTAAGGCTCTCGACAAGCAATACATCGGAGATAGTAGTGGAAGAGGGATTACCTACACTACCTTTTTCAAGTATTCCACCACGGTTGTTATCTCCATAGGTTACAAATCCCTTCTTATTTTCCACGAAGTCAATGAAGAGAGATGTGTCTCCTGTCATGTGTCTTGAGTAGCCACTATCGAGAACCCATCTTCTCTCGGTAGTCTCAAGAAATTGTACCTATGAACATAATTAGCAAGAATAGGTACCCAATTGCTTATTGGGTCCTATGTTATGAGTGAAAACATGGCCTCATTTAGGCAACCATTGATAAACACCTTTAGGAACCAAAAATCTCCTAAAACGGCATTTAGCAATGGTATGGCCTTTCTTGCAACAATACAAACAAGAAAAGTTAACTTTTGAATTACTTTTGCTATCATGATCTCTTACATCATATGTGTATTTTTAATATGGATTAACCATACTCTTTCTGAAATTAGCTTTATCAATGGCAAAAGTAATTTTGGGCTCTAGAGCCTTGTTAAGTTTGGCATTTAGGTTTCTAACTTCATTTTGCCAAATATAACAAGTATCACACCCGAAGTTAACAACTCTTTTTCTTAGATCCTCACAACCTACTTTTGTACTTTCCACTATGGAAGCTTTGAATGCCTCTAGTTTCTTTTCGGAATCACGAATCTTTTGCTCTAGGTGAGCAAAGATTTGGTTATTTGAGGCAAGCCTTTTAAAGGCTTCTTTTGCTTCACAATGCAAAGTATTAAAAGCAGTTTGCAATTTAAAATGAGACATTTTAGAGGAATTTTCATACTTAGCATGTCGTACCTTTTTCTTTTTGTTCTTTTGATGGGCGGAAAGACAAATATTGACAGATTCGTCTTCATCACTAGAGTTGTCATCCTCTAATGATTCGATATCGCTTTCCCAAGTGATATACACTCTCCTTGGCTTAGGTTGCTTCTTGTGTGACCTACTTAATTCCTTCTCTTTGTCCTTTTTCTTTAAGGGATAATCCGGTTTGTAGTGTTCGGTCTTTCTGCAATTATAACACGACCCTTTTGTCTTTTTTCCTTTATTATCGTCATTTCTAGAGTATCTTGATTGTTTCCGGAAGTTGACAAGATTTTTCTCGGAGTGTTGGATACCTTTCTTTTTGACATAGCGATCGTATCGCTATAGAAACAGCCTCATATCCTCACTCTTGTCATCATCTTCGTCATCACTCGAAGTGTAATCACTTTGCTCTTTTTTTTGGGACTTTGAGGAAGAAGTCTTGAGAGCAATGTACATCTTTTCACTATTTTTCGTTTTCTCCTTCTTTTCCTTCTTTTCATATTGCTCCAGGCTTAGAAGCACTTGAATCTCTTTTGCATGTTTGCAATGGTTTCCCCTTGCTCCATGTGAAAGAGATCAAACTCTTGTGTTAACGTATTGATTCTTGCTAGCTTAACATCATTGGTTCCCTCGTGGGCAAATTACAATGAGTTCCACATAGCTTTTTCCATTAAACAATGAGAAACCCTATAATATTCATCAACTCTTAATGAGGAGATCAAAATATTTTTGGATTTCCAATCGTGATTATATTTCTTCTCGTCATCCTCATTCCATTGTGCTTCAGACTTAGGCACAATCATGTTATTCTCATCGGTCATAGTTATTTCAATTGGACCGTTAAGAATAACATTCCACACCTTCCTGTCAATGGAATTAATATGCACACGCATATAGTCTTTCCAGTAACTATAGTTTTCTCCATTAAAAACAGGTGTTCTATTATAAGCCCATTTAGGTTCGTTAGCCATTTTCTACTAAGTTATACTTGAAGCACAAAGTAAACCGGTGCTCCTGATACCACTTGTTAGACGATGGCGCAGATCTAGAAGGGGGGTTGAATAGATCGCTTTCTTAAAAAGAGTCGGCGCTACCAAATAAAATTGGTTTTTAAAAATTGTTTAATTTGTTGAAGCTGGCTGAGGAACTATACCGTCTATAACAAACGGTTACTAGAAAACCGGATATGCGTCAAGCCTATGGAATCCGAGAAAGAGTAATGAGAATCACTACGCTAGTCACACTATCAATTTGATTTAGCTCACAATGTGGTATGACTAGTTCCAATGCCTTAAAATATTAACCAATAAATGGGCAGCACACAAGGCTTTTGGTTCAGACAATTTATCAAACACTTGGAGTACAGAGCACAACAAGTGAGTTCCGCTTTGAGTGAGTAGCTCAAGTTTCCTCGTACAATCAAGGATTGTACTAGATTCAAAATCAGTTTAGCACTACTCAAATCGATCCTAAATTGATATAACTGTTTGCACTAAAATCCACAAATATTAAGCAATGTAAAATGTAAGGCAAAAGACGCAACGATTTGTTGAGGCAGTTTCCCCATCGTCCTCGCTTCGGGGTACGTGTGCCCTCAATTCTAACAATAGAATTGAGACCTTATAATATAAATTTAACCTGTTGTAGAAATGTATATACAAGAATTGAATAGCAGTCAAACAAACAAACACCTTTGTTATTGTAGATGTTATCTCCTCTTGCCCCTTGATTCGAGTCGAATCAAGTCCTTCGACAGCTTGTGAATAAACCTTCGATTACAACTCTATGTTTGAACAACATTCCGTCTTCAAACCCCAGCCCGGCTGATTTCAATCACTCGCGTGTCGAACCCGAAACTCTCCTTCACAATCCTCCGTTTACCGTTACTAAATTGTCGGAACCCACCGCTCCTCGATTACCTTCACTCGGCTGAATATTTGTTGACAAGAATCGTGCAAAAACCCAAAATTCAAAGAATCTTGGAGGACAAAACCCTAGAGGTTTTATTCAAGAAAAACCTGTCAATTCCTCAATCCGAACCGGATTACCCAATCAGCGGCTTCGAACGTTATCACCTCAAACAATGCATAATGCACAACAAAGATTATTGTGTGTGATTGTTGTGGTATGCTATGAAGAAGATGAAGATGATGAAAACTAAATTGACACCTATTTCACTTTTCTTGTTTTTCTCAATATTATTGATTCTTATGAAGTTAAAAGAGCAACTGAATATTTATATCAGACAAAAACTATTATAACTGATAAAACCATATTTCAAAAATAATAGACAAATAAGGAAATATGCATAAAACAGCGAGCGGTCGACCCATGCAGAGTGCAGGGTCGACCTGAGCTAACCCAAGGAAACTGATTGTGCAAAACACACATCCATGTGTCGACCGCAACAAGGCATGCGTCGACGCATAGCCTGAATTCTTGGACAAATGGAAATGCCAACATTATGCATCGACCGGTAGGTCGACCATATCTAACCCGAAGAAAATGCAGGATTAAGACACATATCATGAGTCGATCGGAGCAGAGTTTTGGTCGACTCAAAGACCTGAAATTTTAGAAAATGCCTAATTTCGTACTTTTGATTCTCTTAGATGATACCTATGATAGACCAATGAAGTTTAACTCATATGACACATATTTTGGCAACTCTATATGCAACACTCGAGATATTTTATGCAAGCAAATAGATCATGAGAAATAAGGTGTGCTCATGCAACATGGTGATAACGCCCAACATCTATTCTTCTATGAAGCAACGTTTTGACATCATTCAAACATGTATATCTTGTATATGAGGCTTTGCCCTCACAAAAGATGTTGGGAAAAATCATTATCAACCATAAAGTTGAAAAATGATTTTCTAGGGAATAGAAATTCCATGAGCGTATGCGGGGTATTAACTCTTTTCAGAGAAATACTGCCGAATTTGAAGAAGGACTATCCGAGATGTTTTGCTGATTGATCTTGGATCCTATTATGATACGTCATTCCACTTTAGGTGAAAATGTTATGCATTACATGATGCATGAAGTTACATATGAGGATGCAAATGTTGGAGATTCTTGTGCAGGTATGAATGCATATGATTTTGTTATGTTGATGGTTGCAGTAATTGTGTTTGATGACAGTCTTTTTTTAGGCAAGAATGATATGAATGTCATGAAAGTGGTGAACTAGTCAAACTCTCCCTACAATCTTAAAGTAGCCAAAACGTCCGTCTTACCACCTTCTTCTCAATTCTAGCAATGAACTCGTCAAACTCTCCTTACAATCTCAAAGTTAAACCAAAATATATATGAACGCTAGGAATAAAAATAAAAAATAAAACCGAAACAGAGGGAATCGAGCTTCTCCCCCTTGGGGCTTTGATTCCCCTCAATGGAAGCTATATTATGGTAAAGAGATTGAAGAAAACGGAGCAAGAAGAGGTCAGCCTACTTGGCAAGACCGTGATTTGTCTCGAAGATTCTTGAAGAAACTATAATGAAGTTAAAGAAAGAAATCCATATACTCTTGAATCAGGTATGCAATTCGAACTCAACTCTTTCTGTGCAAACTTCTTGTACTTCTTCTTCTTCTTCTTCTTCAAACACTCTTAGTCCATAGGTTTGTTATTGCTCTGTGATTGGAATGTTGTTGAAAGTGTATGTAACAAAATAGGAGTAGAGGGAATAGAGTGATTAAGAGTAAATTTTTCTGTAAAAATGCTTATGTTTAGAAAGAATTGAGAGAATGAAATTTCTACAGATTTTTGTGGAATGTGATTGTCCTCAATTGATCCTGATGATGAGAATTTATAGAGGATTGATTGAGTAACAGATTTTGGTAGGTTGGGCAGTTAGTTGAGAAGTGTTAGGGCAGAGTTAGATTCAAAGGAAGTTCAATGAAGGAAGTTGTTATGAGTTAACAATGTTAAATTGTTTCTGTTAAAGTCGATTAGAGGATGTTAGTGAAGAAATTTAGTTGTAGTTAGTGGATGTAGTTCATAACAGTTAAGAAATTTAGAGATGAGTCAGTAAAGAGTTATTTGATGTTAGATGAATTTGTTGTGATAGTTATTGTTAGAGTAGTTACTAAACTTTAAGAAATTAGTTTTGTTGGTGATTTTAGTATCATCAATGTATTTTAGTAGTAAGGTGATTTACTATAGGCCGATGCAATTATGCGTTAAGCTTGGAAACGAGTTAGGGTAGTACGGAGTGCACGCTCCTCGAGTCAACGTGTAATTGAATGCGAATAATTGAAAAGGGGTTCCGAGGGGCGACGCCACTATTGGGGCGTAGGGTGCGGGGCAGCGCCCCGCTGAGGTTCCAAGGGGCGAAGCCCCTGGCGGGGTGCAGGGCAGCGCCCCGTTGGGGTTCCAAGGGACAGAGCCCCATTCGAAATTTTTGAACAGTTTCTGAACAGTTGAACCCGTTCGAAAGTTTTTTGAACAGTTGAACCCTTTCCCAACCAACTTAACCGTTTTCTGAACAGTTGTGTCTTTTCTCCTTTTTGTTATTAATCTCCTATATAAGGAGTCATTTGGCCTCAGTTTTAAACACTCAACAAAACCATACTTTCTCTCTACATTCCTGATCTGTTCTCTATTGCCAGAAGCAGATTGTTCTTCAAGAATTATCCCTACAAAGATTTCGTGAACCCAAGCAATAATAGGATCGAAATACTTTGTTCAGAAAGTGTACGAACACGATTACTCGAAGTTAGCCAGGATTATCATACTAAATTTCTAACAAGTTTGAGGTTAGTGAAGTTAGTGTTTTGAGTTGAAAGTTAGTTGACAGTTAGTTTGAAATTGAAATGAAACTTAGTTGGTTATGGTTGTTAGAAATTAAATTGATTGGATTTGAGTTAATAAAGAGGTTAGGAGGTTAGGGTTGTGATTTAGTATTATGTAGTTAACGAATGCAATTGTCATGTTATGTGAATTGGAGTTTTTGGATTGAATTGTGAATTTGGATAATGAGGTTAACTAGATTGTTTGAAGTTGGACTATTAAAACATGTCAAAATTGGTTTAATTGAAGGTTAGTGTGGTTAGTAACACCAGTAAAAAAAGTAAATAACATGGGAGTTAGTTAAATGTAGGAATTGTTATTCATGTTAATGCAACTGTTAAGCCAAAATGTACTTACTAACTTATGGCTCCCATAACTAGGACTTAGTTGGATTCTCGAAATGTGCCTAAATTGTTATTGCTGTTGTGATCACAACTTGATGTAGGTGGTTGATTATGACTTTGCTAGAAATGGTTAACTTGAGCTATGTTAGAATATGAGTTAACTTGTTATTTTGGATTTCATGATTTTCATTTGTTGGCTATGCATATTGGATTGTGTATGTGTATGTGTTTAGGTATGGGCATGAATCCTAATTATGCATTATTGGTGTGATTGCAGGACTGGTACATGATAAGAACAAGACTTTGGTATGGCATGGAACATGGAGACGTGGATCACAGAACAAGTCATGGCATGTGAAGCATCAATATTTGTGAAGCACCTGAAGGTTTTAGAGGGATACCTTATGAATGAAGAAAAATTAGATTAGTGTTTGGATAGGTAATTGACTTTGGTCAGCTGTTTGACCAAAAAGTCATTAGCTGACCAAAAGTCAATTGTAGGTAAAAAGTGTGATTTTGTGTAATTGGTCTTGTAATTTGGATCTTTTTAAATGTCGTTTTGGTGATAATGTAATGAAAAATGGCCTTTTATTTGAATCATGTCTTGTGTCTTAAGAAAAATAAACTCCCTCCAAAAGTTGAATTTGAATTTGATCTTGCTCCTTGGATTGACCTTGCATCTTGATTTCTTGAATGCTTTAAATTACAACGCCTTGAATCATTTGAAAAACCAATTAAACTAGTCATGTAGGATTTCAACAAATAATGGTCAATAAAAGGGCCAGTCTCCCACAATTGACTTGTAATGATCCACAAGTGTCATAGGTCACAATTAGAGGTTTTTTTTATTTTTTAAAAAGACTTGACCTGAGGGATGAGAATCTCAAGTCAAAGTAACCTAATGTCATATGTTTTGATTCCCAAGCATACCATAGAAGAAACCCTAGCCCTTGGAGCTTGAAAGGCCACTTATCATGATCTAAGCACTTGTGTCATAAATAACAAACCTTTAAATAAATGATGCTCGTCTAAAAATGCAATTGCGAATGAATAACATTAATGAATATGGAATGAGTATGCAGATCAATTGAACAACCTTTGGGGTATAACACTTGTGTTGTTGTTGTTGTTGTTATTGTTATTGTTATTGTTATTGTTGTTGCGTCGTTGTTGTTGTAGTTGTTGTTGTTTTTATTGTTGTTGTTGTTATTATTATTATTATTACTACTACTACTTGATGAGTCCAAGCCTTTGAGGTTGGCATCAATTTTGGTAAAACTAACTTGACAGCTTGATGTTGGACAAGATGTCCTAACATGAAGATCTAACTGAAGAATAAGATGTTTTGACAAGATGTACTAACAGGGTTATTCGACATCTATGTTTGTTACAGTTTTTAAATCTGGTTTGAATCTATTAATTTAGATTTTGATTGTAGAAGATTATTTGTTTTTCCTAGGTGGCATCCAAGATTGAGGATTCAGAGATTCTGATTATAATTTGAAGATGTTGTTTCTAAGTATGGTGACACTTTAGGAAGCTTATGATTGAAGAAATTATTCTTGAGGAGGATTAGTTGTAGGTTCTGTGGAACAAAATTGCTACATTTTTGAAGCCCAAATCCAGTTTTGTTTATGATTATAAATGGGATGGATTTAACCTAAGATAGGTGCAGAATTTTTTACTACTGCTTAGTGTGTACTAGAGTTTGTACTTTGTGAGCCACTCTTGTATTCTGTTGATACCAGTGATGGAAAATTTTTATTGAGTTATAATTTCAGTCATTGTTGTGATTAAAAGGGAATTGAGAAGGGTCTCATACCTAGGATGAGTCTTAGATAGAAATATAGCACAGGTAGTGATTAGGTGACAAGTTGTAAACGGGGGAGTTTAGCTTTGAACTAATATTATTTAATAGATTTCATTCTTGGCTTGGAAGCCCCCAGACGTAGGTGTTATTGATCACTGAACTAGGTTAACAATTATGTGTGTTGTTTACTTTCTGCAATTTTTTTTCTGCTCCTTATTATCATTAAGTTTGAAGCAGAGATCAGGTGTCTCGACATCTCTCAGGACATGTTTAAGATCTGCTTTACCAGAATTTCAATTTGTATCAGAGCAGGCATCCTACTCTGCATCTAGGTGAGATTCAGGGACGATACTTTCTGGTTCAATGGATAAAAAAGAAGTAATATTAAATAGACCATCCATTCTTGATGGTTCCAATTATGGATATTGCAAAATGCGCATGGTGGCATTCATTAAGTCTATGGATGGTAAAGCATGGAAGTCTGTGGTCAAAGGGTGGGACCCACTAAAGGCCAAAGATAAGGATGGGAAGATCACCGATAAGTTGAAACCTGAGGAAGATTGGGATGATGAAGATGACAATCTTGCTCAAGATAAATCCAAAGCCTTGAATGACTTGTTAAATGGTGTTGACAATAACATCTCCAGGTTGATCAAAATCTGTATTGTTTCCAAGGATGCTTGGGAGATTTTGAAGACTGCGCATGAAGGAACTTTTATGGTAAAGTCTTCAAGACTTCAAATTCTCACCACCAAGTTTGAGAAATTGAGGATGAAGGATGCTGAAAGTATTCAAGACTTTCATATGAACATTGTTGATATTGCCAACACTTCAAGTGATCTTAGAGAAAAGATTCCAAATGCTAAGCTGGTTCAGAAAATCCTGAGATCTCTTCCCAAGAAGTTTGACATGAAGGTGACAGCCATCGAAGAAGCCCAAGATATAAATACACTGAAGGTAGATGAACTCATGGGTTCTCTACAAACTTTTGAAATGGCCTTGAATGAAAAATCTAAGAAAAAGAAAAGCTTAGCCTTGGTGACTAATCAAGATGAAAGCAAGACAAATTCCAAGGAAGAATTATCTAAGGCTGTTGTGTTTCTTGGAGAACAGTGATGTCAATTGCTGAAAAGGATGGAAGGGGAGTCAAGAGCAAATGTCAAGACTCAGTCATCTGACAACAACAAAAAGAATTTTTTTTGAAGAAAGTCCAAAAATAAAGAGAAAGTTGGCAAAGTTAAAGGAGCCAAGTGCTATGAATGTGAGGGCTCTGGACACATTAAATCTGAGTGTCCTACCTTTTTCAAGAAAGAAAATAAAGACTTGTCTACATCATGGTCTGAAGATGATTCTTCAAGTGGAGGAGAATCACCCAAATGAGTTTCTGCTCTTACAGGGGTATTTGACTCTGATGTAGAATCAGACATTGGAGAATTCTCATATGAGGATCTAGTCAACTCCTACAAGGAGCTGTACACAAGAAGTGCAGAAATTTGTCAGCTAGGATAGGATCAACATGGTTTTATCATGCGTCCTAAGGCTGAAAGCTTAAAGCATCTTGACATTATCTCTGATCTAAAGGAGGAAGTTGTATTGCTCAACTCGAAACTCGACAATATAACCAAAACTATAAGAATGCTCAACAGCAGTTCTGATGTGCTAGATGAGATCCTTCAATTTCAGAGGGATGTTGGAGATATCAAAGGACTTGGTCATAATAACCAAGGTGTGATGAGAAAAAGAAAGGAGGGTAAAATCTAGTTCTGCTCAGCCGAAGAGGAGACAGAATCAGATGATGTCAAATGGGATGTTTTAACATCCACACAAACATCAAAAAGATACTTCGGGAAAAAAGACGGAAGACTGGAAATGTCATCATTATGGTGGGTATGGCCATATTAAACCTTGCTACTACAAGTTACATGGCTATCCCAAGTCTGGCTCTCAATCCAGAAAGATGCAAGCTGGTAAAGCATGAAAGAAGTGGAGTCCTAAGAATGAGTTTGTGGCCCTAATAGCCCATTCTTCTCTAAGAGGCCCTGCTGAAGAGAAGTGGTACTTTGATAGTGGTTGTTCAAGACACATGATTGGTGTTAAGTACTTTTTGGTGAATATAAAATCTCATGCCTCTAACTATGTCACCCTTGGAGATGGGTCCAAAGGAAAAATTAAAAGGGTTGGACCATGCTAGAAAACCTAGACTTGATAAAGTGTTGCTTGTCAAGGGATTGATTGCTAATTTGATTAGTGTTAGTCAAATTTGTAACCAAGGCCTAAAGGTCAATTTTACCAAATCTGAATGTTTGGTTATGAATGAGAAAGATAAAGTCATCATGAGGGGTACCAGATCAAAAAATAATTGCTATATATGGACTCCTTTATAGACAAAGTGCTCATCAATGTCAAAAGGGAAGCATCAGAAACATGCCTCAGATCTGAAAAATGATGAATGAGAAAGTAGGGAGTTAAC
>OZ012735.1:562490213-562506760 GCA_963859935.3 Lathyrus sativus | reverse complement strand
CGCTGCTATTAAGCTACCTATATGCTTTCCTTCCCTCATTTGTGGCATAATTCTGGAGCAGCATCCTGATATATTGGTGACTGCATATTATGCAATGAAAGTGATTCTCCCTTGACATTTTCATTATAAGTTGTTTGCTGGGAGTCATGTCAAGATATTGTTTCAACATTTACGCTAACATCAGTTTCTAGAATTTCCAAGGAGAATACCATTTCCCAGCTGAAGGATACCTGTAAGGATCTTGATGCCATCATCAAGTCAAGTACAGCTAGGAAGGCTAAACTTGAACAAATAATACAGGCCTTGACAGCTGAGCAAGGCAAGGGCACTAATGATTATGAGAAGGATGCAGATGGAAAAGAAGAGATGGATGTTGATGATGCTGAAGATCTAGAAGATGAGGATCATGATGATCATAGGAAGAGGAAGAGGATGATGAGAGAAACTGAAGATGATTGTTGAATGTTGTCTTTTTTTTGTGGTCATGTAAGGGCTTAATGCCCAGGATATTTTGTTTGCGCTTTATGTGCTTATTTTGTATTCTAATACTTTATGTTTTTGCTTGTTATTTAGTTAGTTTAACTGTCTTTGTCATATTATGGCTAAAAGGGGGAAGTAATCCTAACTTTACTAACCAATGTCTGCTAACCGCTGACTACTGCTGCTGTTAACTATTGAGGGGGAGCATGTTAATCTGTTGCTTGCAGAAGAAGGATCTAATTGAGGGAGAGGCAAGATGTTTTTCCGCTGTTGATGTTCTGATGGTTCTGATTCTTGGTCCCAGACTATAGTTTTCTGTCTGCAAGGTTTCTTTTAGTTAGTTTTAGCCAAAATCTACTAAAGGGGGAGATTGATAAGTCCAAGCCTTTGAGGTTTGCATCAATTTTAGTAAAACTAACTTGACAACTTGATGTTGGACAAGATGTCCTAACATGAAGATATAACTGAAGAACAAGACGTTTTTACAAGATGTCCTAACAGGGTTATTCAACATCTATGTTTGTTACAATTTTTAAATCTGGTTGAATCTGTTAATTTAGATTCTGATTGTAGAAGATTATTTGTTTTTCCTAGGTGGCATCCAAGATTGAGGAATCAAAGATTTTGATTATAATTTAACATGTTATTTCTAAGTGTGGCGACACTTTAGGAAGCTTAGGATTGGAGAAACTATTCTTGAGGAGAATTAGTTGCAGATTTGTGGAACATAATTGCTACACTTTTGAAGCTCAAATCCAGTCTTGTTTATGATTATAAATAGGATGGATTCAACCTAAGATAGGTGTAGAATTTGGAAATGCTGCTTAGTATGTACTAGGGTTTGTACTTTGTGAGTCATCATGTTTTGTGTTGATATCAGAGCTGGACAATTTATATTGAGTTGTAATTTCAGTCACTGTTGTGATTGAAAGGGAATTGAGAAGGGTCCCATACCTAGGAAGAGTCTTAGGTAGAAATATAGCACGGATAGTGATTAGGTGACAAGTTGTAAACGGAGGAGTTTAGCTTTGAACTAATATTATTAGTGAATTTCATTCCTGGCTTAGAAGCCCCCAGACGTAGGTGTTGTTGATCACCGAACTAGGTTACAATTATGTGTGTTGTTTACTTTCTGCAATTTGTTTTATGCTCCTTATTATCATTGTGTTTGAATAGAGATTAGGTGTTTCGACATCTCTCAGGACATCTTCGAGATTTACTATACCAGAATTTTTTATTAATATTATTATTATTATTATTATTATTATTATTATTATTATTATTATTATTATATTATTATTATTATTATTATTGAAATTTATTAGAATTTATACTGATTAACTTTTTAAAAAATTTAAATATTGGTAGAGAGAAGTTATTATTTTTCTTGCTAGTTTATGTATTTCCTTTGTATGTGTGGGTGGATGCGTGCGTGTTCTCGTGCGTGCGAGTGCGAGTGTGTATACGCATTCATTTGTGATAGAAATAATTGTGGTTCTTTTTTTTTCAATATATTGACCATACATATATCATTGCTCAATATAATTATTTTATTTTGTGAAAATTATGTTCTACTCTTTGAACCTCGTAGAAACCCCTTTTAATTGACTAAAATGCCTCCGTTTTTCGAGACAACAAAATTCTAAATCGAATATGTTTAAATTCATAAAAAACACAATGAACTGGAACACTTTGTTAAACTAGATGAAATTCAACAACGTATTACATGCCACAACACCAACACAGTCTCACGAGAGAATAAATCCAATGATCGTGTCTCACATGCATGCGCATGTAGTGTCTAGACTACTTGCACCGCCATCCAATGTTTTAAAAATCGGCTCAGTCATCGGCCCAACAAGATCACAAGGTTTTTGTGGTTGGTGGTCGAACATAGAGTCGGTTGTTTGTAGTAAATATAATTTTAAGATACCTCTGAGGGACTATATTCATGACCTACTACTCAAACATGCATTAACTCATGCTCCTCTTTCACTCAAGGCATTTTTAGATGTTGACGTGGGTGTAAACCTAATCACAAGAAATCACATGTGGTTTTCTATATCTACCTAGGCCATAATCTTATATCATAGTGGTCCAAGAAACAAATTTTGTTAGCAAGGTCCAATGCTGAATTTGAGTGTAGAAGCTTGACTAATAAAACTTCTAATGTTTTATGGATTCAGTCTCTCCTCATTGAACACAAAGTTCCTTTCACCACTCCTATATTTTCTTTGATAACCTCGATACAATGGCTCTATCTCATACCAATTTTACATGCCAAAAGTAAGCATATGGATTTAGACATCTTTTTCCTCATAGAAAAAGTCATCAATAAAAGTATAATTTGTTCAGCATATTCTTGTAGCTAACCAATATGACGACTTACTTACTAAGACCATGTCCCCTATCAAAATATTCCATCTTAGGGAAAATTTACAAGTTATATACAAATATTTTGTTGTTGTAGAGATGACCATGCTATGATGGGTAGATAATAGAGCATGTGCATTCTAGTGTTAGTTGACCTAATCCCAAAGGTTATAATAAACTTGTAGCAATATCTTCATCTTCCTTCACATATTCATATCTCAACATAATTTCACACGTCATACACGAATATAACAATAAAAAACTAACTTTCTCTTACTCTATAGAAGCTCTAACACCTAGTGATTAACATAAATTTAACTAAATTCTTTATGTTAGTTGAGAATATAAGGATGAGAAGGTTTAAAGGGGTGGTTAAATAGACATGTCCTCTTAAACCATTTTCTTTTAAAAAATCAAATTTTATAACGCATATGCAAAACTACAATAGATGGATTCAAAAGTTATATATTTCATGTATTCATAAGAATTATCTATCAATATCATAAACAACTAAAGAAAATGAATTTGATTTGACAAGAAATTTAAAACCGAGAACTTAGGGAATAATACATTATCAACTAAAGTGGAGAATTTTCAATAAATTAGGTGCATCTCAGCCCTACATTTATATGATAAAACACTATAAGAAAGATCTATTTATAGAAGATATTCTAAAGATAAACTATATATGACATGCATTGAAAAGTGCAGAAAATTAAAAGAGATAGAGAAAGAAAAATGAACATCACATATATAGTGGTTCAGCAATTCTTCCTTGCTATGCCTACTCCACTCTTCAATGGTTTTCATCATTGGAAATGATAACATCTTCCATAATTTTCCAAGTTTAAGATACAAACATTTTAGTACAACAAATTAGCATCAACCTAAAAATAACAACCTAATGCTTTAGCAAACACATATCTAAAATGATAATCCCTTTTGTTAATGCATATTTCTTAACTTTTAATACTCAATATCTCCAATGATCTTGATCTAACAAACTTTCTAGACACAATAATCTTGCTCCAAGCTTCAATTCTACAACACCCTTTACTCTGATCTAACAAAGACTTGTTTAAGCAATTGTTCTAACGAAGAAATATTGGACAACTCCCAACTTTATTCTAAACAAACTTTACTCGGATCCACAAAAGTCTTCTTTGGAATATTGAGAAGTGCTTCTCTTTCTTGATAATCACCAATAAAAACTATGAACAAGAAGCATACATTTCTCCTGATACATATAACAAAACTTCACAAAAAAACATTGAATTCCCTAATGTACCTTTAAAATACCTCTCACACTCAATATTTAGAGTTGAGCACCACGACAATAAGTTATTGGTATAATGTTTAAGATAATGAATAGTATCTAAAGGATCTTATACAACACAACTACAAAATTCAAACAATCTCGACATTCTAGGAAGTTTTACACAAGGTTGAATCAAGAAGATAATATGTTTGTGAAGGAAGAAACTCTCATGGTTTCTCTCAAGATTAATGTAAAAGAATTATTAGGTTCTTATTGAATATACTGGGTTTAATAAACCTACTTGAATTAACACACCCATGATCAAGAATAATTATTTGATTTTCTTTCCCTGGATGTATTCCTCAACTGGTCAAAAGAATCATATTTTTTTGTTAAAGAGAAGGAAAAGATTTAAATACGTGCAAGAGATAAGGCACAAAAATGTAGGGAAATACAATACGATTCGAGTTAATTCATTATTTAATTTTATTTGAATTAAAGAAAGAATGATTTTAATCAAAGGTAGCAAAGGATAAAATATACATTATCATTGGTCCATACGAAGTATGATTCAAACCATAGTTCATTTTGAAAAAATATTTTAAATTTCATGATTCAAATCAAATTGTATGTAATTCGAGTCAAGAAGTGTTGTGATTTGAATCACATTTTTCTTAATTGAATTAGGTTGGCAATAAATTCCAAGTAAATTTTTTATTTGAATAATAACATGTTTGATTTGAATCAAGCCTCATAAAAACCTTGATTTAATTATTCTAACTTGTGATTCAAGCTACACTTGATATATTTACTTATATCAAATTGAAAATGCTAAAAACACATTATCATAGGTCCAAATCCAATATATTACACGTGGATGTGTCTCAAAATACGTGTCTAAACAAATGAAGTGATAAAGTTATAAATAAATTAAAATAAATTATAAATAGACAATAAATCAAATTACATACACAAATAAATACAAACAAAACATCAAAATAAAATTGTAGTGGTAAAATTTAGAGATATCTTAGGGGTGGGGAGAGTGGCACACGCTTGGGACTTTGTCCTTCCCGAATTTCCCTTTCATTAGTTCGAGGGCACCCATTTTGGTTCAAGTGACCCTTGTATAGATATGTCACTCGTATCTCCAGTTTTCCCACCCATAATACACGATCATGCCTAGAAAATTTAAAGGGTCAATAGAAATTATATAAAAAGTTATGGTATTTACCGATACCTCTTAGATTTTAGGGAATCAACCACCTAAGCTTAAAGTGGTGGTAAATTATATGGAGACCCAATTCATATTGTTAGGCTATAAATATATGAGTATCATCATATTAAGGGAGACACAACCAATAACAGAGAGAAATACTCAAACAAAATAGCTTCTCACCTCACATGATTTACCTCAAACTACCCTAACAATCCTAAAGTCTCTGATAACCTTTATCCAATACGGGCCCCCAGTAACACTAACCTAGGCCTCCCACATAGCATTCAACCAGAGTATTGTCTTTTCACTCATCCCACATCATGGTGAAAAAGAAGATGGATACTTAGGCCAATGAAGAGTTTGATAGTAAGGCATAGATGTGAGCATCTATAGACGAGCTCTATCACCAAACCCAAACCTTGGAAGATAACGTTCATCATATATGAGAACGTCAGTAAGGAACAGATGTGGTGGATGAATTATAAGCATTAGATCCCAAACCTTTTCAGGTGAAATATGGGAGGCTCTCATCCTAGAGAACTTTAAGTCATAATTGTTGGCTAAGTTCAAAGGACATAGCAACCCATATGATCGTGTGGCCTCCATCAACATTCAGATGGCCATCATTAGAGCATCTGAATCCTTGAAGTGCAAGTTCTTGTATGACACCCTCAAAGACGTGACTTTGAGATGATATATGTGAAGGTGAGAAAAATACACAAGACGGGGGGTTGAATTGTGTTTTCCAAATCGTTTCTACTTTTAAACCAGAGTTTAGAATCTAAACAGAAGTTTAAAAACTAATAAAAAGTGAAGTGGATAAGATAATAGAATTAAATAAACCAGGAAAAGAATACATAAAAGTAATCTTGGTTCATCTCCAATTGAGAGTTGTCAATTCCCTTTATAGCACAAGAGATTTCCACTATAATCAAAAGGATTACAACTGCTTATACCCTCAAGTATAAGAATTACTCCTACTCATACCTACAACATA
Source organism: Lathyrus sativus (assembly GCA_963859935.3). NCBI lineage: Eukaryota > Viridiplantae > Streptophyta > Magnoliopsida > Fabales > Fabaceae > Lathyrus > Lathyrus sativus. The sequence goes on along the minus strand of OZ012735.1, from coordinate 562,500,433 downwards.
AGTCTTCCTTGCTTAATAAGCACCTGATCAAGACTTCCTGCTTAGATCGTAAGACTTTCCTGCTTAAACCCTTCGAATTCAAGACTTCCTTACTTACACCTCTTCAGTACAAGACTTCATGCTTAGACCTACAATCCAAGACTTTCTTGCTTAAACCCATCAGATTCAAGACTTTCTTTCTTATACTCCTCGAGTATAAGAATTCTTGGTTAGACCTATAGTCCAAGACTTCCTGCTCAGATTCCAAAAATCCAAGACTTTAATGCTCAAGCCCAAGGCAATAGACTTTTATCTAAACTGACTGTTTAGAGAAGGAATAACTTACAACAACACTTGATTAACAATCAGAGATGTTCAAATATAACATAACACAGTTTAAAACAGAATATTCTTAAGCTATACAAGAATAAGAGCTCTTAAATATTAGCTTCTCTTGAGCTGATACGAATAGTGTGAAGTGCGTGTATATTTCAGTTGTAGTTGTAGTGTTATTCACTTGATTGATTTTCAATTTTTTTGCTCCTTTTATAGCTGAAGAGATAGAGTCGTTGAAGCATCCAAATGATATATTCATATCAAATCTTCTTGTATATCTTCTTTTCCAATAAAGCAGGTGTTGGAACTCGTAGCCAAGGAATTATCCACTGAACAAGGCCTTTGTCCAGAGAACTCTTCTATGAAACAAGTACAATGCAATCTTTTGAAGATAATGTCAAATACTCTTGAGTCCTATGATTTCTGAGCTTGAGTTGACACCTATCAGTTTCAGAGGCAGGGTTAGCCCACTTCTAATTTTGAACTATACAAAAGATATCTTTCTGACCAGACTCTCTCACAAGTACTTTATCAAAATCGAACCATGGTTTCTTCATAACAGATCATGTTTCATCAAGTAAATTGAATTATGTACACATAAAATAGCTAGTTAGAAATCTAACTTGTTCTTCAAATACTTTGTTATCATCAAAACCTTAGAAGATACATGGTATGAACCAAATTTTTTTCAACAATATGGGCCTCCACAGGCTCTCCATCACTAATTATCAAGACCTAGTAAAGAAGCTAATACACCAATTTTCCACAAGTAGACACCGAAAGTTGACTGTCAGTAGTATGTTCAATATACGTCAGTGTCCATCAAAGACATTCAGGGTTGTCTGCATAAACAAAGCTACAATTCAAACTAGGAAATATTTGTAGGAGTATTTTTAATGGAATTAAGGTGTAAAACTTCAACTAATCCCTCGCCCAAGGTGTTACGTCAAAGGAGAACAAAGAAATGCTGAGAAGAAAGCTCCTGATACAAAAAAGGTACCCCGAGCACGAATAACTCATGGAGGAACCAATATATGTCGCCTATCAGAGACAAAACCTCCTTAAAGTTAAGTTGAAAACATATGGAGGGCTTTACGTCTCTGAACATTTTTCAAAAGAAAATATGGCGCAAAGTCATTCCCACGCATAATATTCCTCAAAATTCAATATCTAAGGCAAACATCATGGGATCAAAGCCTAACAGTTGATGTAAGTTTCATAAGGCCAATGGGCATAACACAGATGACTTTCTATAGCTCATGAAAGAGATATGATGCCTACTATAAGAAGGGAATTTGAAGAAGTGTGTTAACGTAACCCTAGAGGAGGAGAATGAGGGTCTGGTTCCCAAGGGAGAGATGGCCACAAGAGTCCCAAAGTTAGTCAGGGAGAGGATCGAAAGGAGGGCGACAGGATCCTCCGTAATACGTTCAATAACATCACAGAAGAACTCAATGGAGGCGAAGAAACTTGTTCCTCCCGAAAAAAGATATGCATGCCAAATCATGACCTATAATAATTCTCCCGTTGATCAAAATAAGGCAACATCACTGATCTAGGGGACAATATCACCTTTTCTGAGGAAGACACAATTTCCATTCATCCACACAACAATGAACTCATTGTGATTTCAATTTGATGCGATGAATGGGAAATAAAGAGAGTATTGATTGATTAATGGAGCTCCATGAACATCCTCTATTGGGATGAATTTGAAAGGCTTTGCCTAGATTTGGATAATCTCAACCCCTTTTAGAGATCTTTGGCAAGTTTCTCAGGCGATCTGGTGTAGGTAAATGGGTATATAACATTGAATATTATTTCTGGGACGAAGGAAAACACCAAGCGGGTCAATGTAATATATTTAGTCATTGATGCACCTTCATCATATAATATGATAATATGGGGACCTACCGTCAACTAGTTAGGGCTTCCCTACCTACCCTATACCTATGTATGAATCACCCATTCGCAAATGGGTGAGTGGACGTTATACAAGGGGGTCAAGAGATCGCTAGTAAATGTTATGTAGAGAGCTTGAAGCTAAAGAAAGTCAGAAAAGTACGAGTGAACATCATGGACATGGAGGCAATGTCGCTAGAAGAAAATCTTGCAGAAGCGGGCCTTATCATTCCAGAATAAGAGAACATGAAAGCTTGCGAGGGAGATCCCCCACCTAGAAGTGACAACCAAAGAAGTGGATCTCAATTAGTTTAATTTAATTGATATATGTTTTAGGATAATTATATTCTTGATCATTTTTGCATGAACAATTACGTTTCTATGAGGGTGATTTTTTCCTTTGTGTTTAAGATGACGTGTGGTTTTTAAAGAGACCCTCACTTGATTTATGTAAGCATTTGTATTACGACTAATCTACGTGCAAGTCATTTGAGATCAAGAGAATATTATCAAAGTCGCCCGTCGACGTGATTACATGTTGAATCCTCACGTAGGAATCCTTGATTCCCCTCAAAGTGATTATATGTTGGATCCTCACGTATGAATCCTTTCCACCCTTCAAACTGATTACATGTTGGATCCTCATGTAGATCTCCTTATCATCTCTCGAGGCGATTACATGTTGGATCCCCATGTTGGAATCCTTGTTGCCCTCGAGGCGATTAAATTTTGGATCCTTACGTAGGAACCCTTGCCACCCCTCGAGGAAATTAAATGTTAGATCCTCAAGAAGGATTTCTTGTCGCCTTTTAAGGCAATTACATGTTGGATCCTCACAAAGGAATTCTTGTCGCCCCTCGAGGTGATTACATGTTGGATACTCATGTAGGAATCCTTGTCTTCCCTCGAGGCTATTACATGTTAAATCCTCACAAAGAAATCCTTTTCCCCTAAAGAAGATTACATTTTAATTATTAAAAAGGAATCCTTGACTCCTTTCTTAGCGAGTATATTGAATATCCGCGGAGGAGCTTAGGTTGCAAGCACAACCCCTTGAGGGAAACCACATTGCACCTTAAGAATAATAGGGGCGTCCCCGTAGGGAGACCAACTCCCCAAAAAGAAAATAAATGAACATTGGTAGATTCTCTACAAGATAATATAAATATGAAAATTACGGTAATACTATTAAGACCCAAAATTTGGCAATTAATTAATAAAAATGTCAAAAAGATAATGGCAAGATCATGCAGTCATTAGTTCTCTATAGGATCGTCGAGGAAGATGGTGTCGCCTTTTTGGGACCCATTAGGAAGGACGTGTTTGTCGTCCACAAACTGGCCTCCCTGGACCACTTTAAATAAATCTATAAGACTTAAATCCAATCTAGGATAGAGAAATGTCACTTGTTAATTCTCCCTCTTGAAGTATATATTAGAAATATCTATCAAGTCATCTTTAAGGATGAATATTTATTACTCAAGATTTCTAATATAACTAAGGGTCTCATTCAAATATCTCTTTACTCTGGTGACAACAGCAGCGTGAGCTCGCGCCTCCAAAACCATCTTCTTCAATAATACCATCATAATGTCTTTCTCTTACGTCAGGGTCTTAATTGTCTCTTGGTTTGAAAAATGATCTCTAGAGCCTTGGTGAGTTTGGACTTTAGGTTCTCAATTCTTTCATTGAACCTGCCCGATCAGTAGAATCCTTAACAAACATGTCTCTATCACATTAGAAAACTCCTCAAGTAAGCTATTATAAACCTTTTAATAATCTGAGGTGAAATCCTTGGGGAATGAGAGGCGGTTTTCAGTAAAATTGATGGAATTAAACAAAGCATTCCTCTAAATGGAGGAAAGAGAACGAGAATAATCCCCAATTTGTCGGGTCTCGCCTCTATCTCTAGCATCCTTAGTGTTTGTTAACTTTCTTTCACCAGGGGCTTAAGAAAAGCCTTCCTTTTTCCTGAGAATCTTGGTGGGAGGTTCATCAAAGACAAAGCAATCCTTCATGCGCTTTGAGGTATCCTTTGAATCTTGATTGGATGGGTTGTAGGGAAGGACGGTGACTGGTCTAATTTCAACTTCCCTCTTCGCTAATCACTTCTTTCTCTCAACTAATGGTTATGTTGACATTTTGCTCAGGTAAAGGATAGAGAGAAAAGAACTTAGGAAAATATTCAAGGAAAAATTTCAAACAAAGAGGTTATCCATTAACATTCTCACATAGATAATTATCTATCTTGCAACCATCTCTTAGGTCCAAGGAGATCAAGGTACAAGAGCACATGAAATGGGAGCCGAACAATTCTTGAACCATTTCCCACATAAAGGGGGTAAGATCATCCAAAGAGATTCTGTCTACTCTGGCCATGTTATATTTCTCCTCTTCAGAGCTTGGTTAAAAAATCACATCCCCATTGTATCCCATGTTAGAAAGTACGATTTTTTGCCGGAAAGGTGATACTATTTCCTCATTAAAATACAAGTATGCAAAGTCCTGCACTTTAACACAGTTATCACCATTTCCCATTGACTCCAGATAAGAAAGAGAAAAAAAATTTAATGTTATTAGCAAATATCTTTGGGTCATAAACTATAATTTTAAAAGTGTGGTTATTCATTATGGCCATCCAAAAGAGAAGCCAATGGCTAAGTGGAAAAACGTACCTATATCTGTATCTATATTCAAAGGCTTGGAAGACACGTTTCACATTCGAATAGACTCCTGGCTATTTGTAAAATGATTGAGTGGAAAAAGGTTAGAAGAGGAAGAATTATGGTTTCTATAACAGGAAAACCAATTTTAAGGGAAACCAATCCCCATATGAGTATCATAACAGTTACAAGAAAAGGAAAATCCCATGTATCTGACTCACCTGCATGGAGTAAGGCAGAATTCAGCTTTCCAAGGAAAGTCATCATCAATTGTATTTAATGCAACACATGGTTTGCCTAATTGGCACTTTAATCCTTGTTAGATGAATGACATTCAATTTCTTTAAGTGATTGACGTTTGAATTCCCATAACTGACACCTGGGTTGCATCAATAACACCTAAGAGCATGCCTTAAGCCCAACCGCGCACAAGGTGATAACTCATAATTGAAATTCCGTCTAAGGGACCCGTCCAAATCTCACCTGAAGAACTCGACTAAGTCTCGGCAATACTTTTCACAAAGGTCGAAAGATGAGTTATGAATTAAAACACTTCGCCGTCTAGGAGCTCCTGTGCTTGAGGGGTTGTGTAGTGGTATAATTTCAAAAGATATTAGGGTTGGGGTGAACGACACATGTTTGGGCATTCATCTTTTGTGAATCTCCCTTGCATTAGTTCGACTGTCCCCCTTTTTTGTTCGAGCGCCCCTTATTAAATATGTAGCGTGAATCTCAAGTTTTCCCGTCCATAATGTGTGATCGTGCATAGAGCGTATATTGAGTCAACAAACGTTATATAAAAGGTCACGAGACTTAAACATACCTTTTAAATTTCAGAAAATCTACCACTCATATTTGAAGTGATTGATAAATTATAGGAAGATTTGGTTCAGATACCTAAACTATAAATATGAAATGGTGTTTTTTTTATAGATTAATGTTACTTTTTTTCAATTTTAGTTGTCGTTTCAATAGAATTATTTATACTTATTATAATATTTTAAACTATTAATTATTTTATTTTTATGGGGTTATTTTACCCATTGATGTGATGTCCCTCTCGATCCTAGTTGTGGGGAGAGCTGGTTTAAATGTTGTGGGACCCTCTACATTAGAGCATTCTTGTGTTATCATGTGATTCAATCGAGTTTTTTATGTTTTGCTTCGGGTGATATGTCATCATGTGTCCGATCATTTGGATAATTTTTATATTCTTGTTAGATCTAAGGCGATGAATTTCTCTTTTATGGAGAAGATTCTATTAAAGTTAAGAGGTTGGTTCAATTGGAAGAGCGTAATGTTTTGATTAAAACTATCAGAGAGTATGCTAATTTTCAACGACCATGATATTTTTTGACATTATGGGCTAAGAGGATGAATTAAAAAAGATCATTAAAGATCTTATCAAGGAAAATCATTTAAACTTCTTAATTGTCCGAAAAATAAAATAAGGTGAGGTTGAGGAGGCTCTATGCCACTCACTTTAGAAATACTCAAAATACACTAACTTTTCACCTCACACGAACTATATCCTAAAACTTTTGACCGTGGTTATCTATTACAGGATTGCTATGTTGACACCCATCTTTACACCCTACACCTCAATTACTGTTCACAAATACTTGAACAAATTCCCCAGAACATGGTTAATAGTGTGTATTTTATTGGTTAATGAAGTAGTGAAAGTGGTTAATAAATTATAGGTAAAATAATTGGTTAATAATGTAGATTTTTGTGGTTAATGCAACTGTGAAGTTGGTTAATGCGCAATCTTATATTTGTGTTATAAAATAAATTTTAAAAATAAAACTTTTTAAAAAAAAAAATTAATATTTTAAAAAAATATATTATTTTAATAAAAAAAACACTGTTCACCGTATAAATACGGTGAATAGTGCATACGGTGTAAGTATTGGGTGTAGGAAATGGTGTAGGAATAGCATTTTTCTATCTATTATGGGTTATCAAACATTTATATTTCTAGTGGATAAAACACGAATGCAATTTCACTTTACACACATAAAAGTAATATAAAAAATTAACCATCACAAACCACCCATGTAGTAATACTTGCAATTAAAACTAAACAACCTACTAGAAAATTGGAATATAATATCTTTGTTTCCTATCATAAGAGGCAATTTTCCTTGGTGGGACCACATGGGCCATTTCTAGTTTTGTCATCTTCAATATAGATAAGCACTCAAAATTCCAAGAAAGCCATAATAATGGCCTTAATTAATGGTAGCTTATTCTTTCAAGTCATAACGAAATTCCAAGAAAACCACCTTCATCTATAATTAATTCAATAAAACCTCACCTAATATTTTAATTTCCAACTTATATTTATTCTTTTTTTCCTCCATTTATCATCCTATCCTAGCTTCAAATTACTCTTTTAGATTCAAAGTCCACTGTCTTGGAGATGGATCTTGATGAATGGGAATCAGTCTCTGATGATGGCTACTTTGAGATGGAATATTTGTATCCATCACCACCAAGAAAACAAAACCAACTTGTGCCTTTACAAATTCCCTTGGAACTCAAAATTGGTAACACATCAAAGGATGTTTTGTTGAAAGACATGACAAAGAATCAATCTTTTGAAGATAATCAAGAAGAAAATGTGTCACAAGTTTTCTTTAAGATAAAGGAAAATGAACTTGTTGACATGAAAATAGAGTCACCAAAGTCATGTAGTAGCAAAGAGATTGTTACTTCACCAAGAATGATTATTGAGAAAGATGTGTTTGGTGATGAGAAAGAGGATTCAAGTTGGGAAGAAGAGAACAATAGTGGTTTTAGTATATGGAAATGGAGTCTTAGTGGTGTTGGTGCTATTTGTACTTTTGGTTTTGTTGCTGCTTCTATTTGTGTTGTGTATTTTGGAAGCCAACAAAGGAAGAAACTTCAACAAGACAAGAAGATTATGTTCCAAATCTATACTGATGACAAGGTTGGTAAATTTCTTAATTTTTCAAATGTTTTTGATAATCATATTATTAGTTCAGAGTATTTATAGACTTTTTTTCAAATCGAAGTAATAAGGGTTGAATCTCTGTAGATCCTGGCCAGATGATCCCTATGCCCCTTATTGATGTTATAGAATTTTACAATTTTTTCAAAGTTTACTTGAAATATTGAATATTTGACTAATTTAGGTGTAAAAAATCAATTGATTATGAATTATTGTATATTCAACAAAGTTATGATTTTGATTTCAGAGGATTAAGCAAGTGGTGCAACATGCAACAAAATTGAATGAAGCAATTTCTGCAGCAAGAGGAGTTCCTATAACAAGAGCTCACATAACAGTTGGTGGCAACTATGATGTTTTTGATTGAAGGATCAATTAAATGCAAATTCATGAAATATTTGAAGTGTATAATGGGAAACAGTAGCATAAAATCTATTAATCTAGCTTTAGCATATATTAATGTAAATAAGATGATGCACTATGTTGTTCCCTTATTGCTCTTACTTGTTCTGTGTATATATGATACATATATTCTATATTGTAAATTAAGTAAAAAACTAGCAGCTTTTTAGTTATTATTTGGTTGATATTAGTTTTGAATTGTTAAGTGTTTATAACTTTAATTTTGGTGGTTGGTAAATAGGTTAGGAGAAACTATAAATGGCAGATTTTTCGAACTTGTTGTGATGGTAGAGTAAGAGATTTCGGATTTAAGGATTGTCAATGATTGACCAAAATCTCATATAGGCTTTTTGAAAAAAAAAATTATTAAAAAAAATTATGAAATGGTGTTTTTTTTAATAGATTAATGTTACTTCTTTTTTTTTTCAATTTTAGTTGTCATTTCAATAGAATTATTTATATTTATTATAATATTTTTAATTATTAAGTATTTTACTTTTATGGATTATTTTGCCCATTGATGTGGTGTCCCTCTCGGTCTTGGTTGTGGGTAGAGCTGGTTCGAATATTGAGGGACCCTCTCCATTAGAGCATTTTTGTGTCATCATGTGGTTCAATCGAGTTTTTCATGTTTTGTTTTAGGTGATATGTCATCTTGTGTCCTGGTCATTCGGATACCTTTTATATTCTTGTTAGATTTAAGGCGGTGGATTTCTCTTTTATGGGAAAGATTCTATTGAGGTTAGGAGGTTGATTCAGTTGGAAGAGTGTGATGTTTTGGTTAAAACTATCACAGAGTATGTTAGTTTCCAACTATCGTGATATCTTTTGACATTAGGGGGTTAAGAGGTTGAATTAAAAAAAGGTCATTAGAGATCTTATCGAGGAGAATGATTTAGACTTCTTAGTTGTCTGGGAGGTCAAATAAGGTGAGGTTAAGGAGGCTCTATGCCACTCGCTTTAGGTTTTTTTTTTTGTGTTTGGAGTTTTTCTCTAGTTGTTGTAATAGTTATGGGTTGCTTTCTATTTGGTATAGTGCAAAAGTGAAGACTCTTTTTTTCGTTTTCTTATTTCGGCTAACTAGAAGTCTATCTAGAAAGGGGGGAAATTTTGGCCTTGTTTTATGGCTAGTATGTATTCCAAGCGTGCATTTTCAGATGAAAGGGTGATGTGGACGCATTTGGTCCAATATCACGAGAGCGTTCATGGTGTTATTTGGTGTGTGTATGTAAATTTAATTCCGCTCTTAGGTGTCATGAGAGAAAGGGTTTGGGTGAGGCTTCTCATGCTTTGGGTTGGTAGCATCCTTTGAATTTGTTTTGTTTATCAAGGCCTTGGGTTTGGTGAATATCATGTTGTACAGGAGGAGGTTCACTTTGTTTCACTCCAATGAGGTGGCTATGAGTAAGTTGGATCGTTTCCTAGTTTCAGTTGGTTGGGACAAGGAATGGTTTGGGGTAGTTTGTGGGTGTTTTCTTAGGATGTATATTATTATTTTCCTGTTGTTCTCAAATACGAATCTCATCTCTGAGATCCAAAGTTTTTTTTGTTTTCTTAGTTTTTGGTTGGCTAATGAAAGCATTGATGGTGTGATCCAGGAGTCTTTTTAGTTTATGTTTGTGGCAGGGTGGATGGAATTTATGGTGCAAGATAAGCATAAAGCTATCAAAGCCTCTCTTAAGATTTGGGACAAATAGGTGTTTGGAAATAGGGACTTAAAAATTAAGAGTTTCATGGAAGCACTTGAATCTTGGAAGCCTTAGGATGAAAACAATGTTCTGTCAAAGGTTAAGTTGGTAGAGAGGATGAAGGTATCTCGAGAACATTGAGAGCTTCTTTGATTATGATTCCTTGTTGGTTCAACGCTTAAGGTCAATGTGGCTCAATGAAAGGGATGCTAAAACTGGTTTTCACATGCTTGCATAAAGTAATTTAGGCGTAAAAATAGTATTCTACCTCGT